>JAVJIF010033261.1:0-98593 GCA_038442645.1 Agave tequilana | reverse complement strand
TGCGGAATATCGGTATGTGTTCGTGTTTACAGTGGTTTAAACAATTTGTATAATATTGTTCCGGTCTGGACCTGTGGTACGCCAGGGGACCGAGCAGGCTTCACTATTCGGTTTTGACCGAGCAGGCTTCACTATTCTGGTTTTATTGCTCAGGCTTCACTGATCTGCTTCACTATTTCAGGTTTCACCCACTGTAAACATAGTTCGTCGATACAACCGCTGTTTCCATAACAACCTTGTCATACTAGGGTATGGATCTATGTGCTCTGGGACGCTGGGTCACATAGCTAGAATCACAGTAAGACAAGTAATAATAATAAGACACTCATTGTATATTCATTTCATATGTCATTATCTTACATAGTTACATATCCTGACATGCAGGGTTACTTAGTATTGCTCTTCTACCACTATTCATGATCCTATTGTCACTTGGCTATTTTATTCTCGTATTATGTCTTGACCTTTGGATTTGCACATTCAGATTCAGAGGCCTGGAACGAGTGGAGCCTTCCGCTGAGGACTTGGCTTACCTTGGAGATCAGTCCGACCTGTCCTAGATCCAGCGTGCCCGGCACTTCTTTTGGTTCACGTGGTCTCCATCCACACGTGAGCATTTTTTGTATTTGGGTTGTATCTCGTTTCATTTTGGACTGGGATGTGATATTGGACTCTGTATGGCGATTTTGTATATCATAACTTGTATAACTCTGTACTTTTATTTTGTATGTTGGCATATGTTTGTATCTCGCTGTGTGTTACACTCTGATGCTTGTTGTACTTATGCTTAGCGTATATACGTGGGGGCACCATCTGACCTACGTATATGCGTCGCAGTGACGTCCCCGTATCATTGGGATCGGGGCGTTACAGGTTGGTATCAGAGCCTAGGCTCTCAGACCTAAAAGTACAACCAAGTGGCAAATTCTAACGATTTGCTTATGCCAACTGCAATGTACAAAGTTATAAGTCCATCTTGATTCCTTCAATTGACCAATTCCTTCGTATCCTAATTCCTTTCCTTGATTCCAATTCCAGATCTTATCCCTTTCGGTATGGAGAGACGTTCGGGTCGCAACAATGTCGGGCAAGTCCCGGATGGACCCGCGGGAGGAGAGCAGGCTGATGTCCTGAGCATCATTCGGGCTATGATGGTAACCCAGCAGCAGCAGGTGGAGATCCATCAGCAGCAGACTGAGCTCCTCAGGCAGGAGCTGGCAGCCCCGAAGGAGCAGAAACCGGGGAACGTTTCAGATTTTCCGGCGGCTGCAACCGGCTACTTCTCAGGAGTCGAGAGGCTTTGGAGGCTGAGCAGTGGTTAGTGGACACCACCGATCTGCTGAACGCCGCCAGGGTGCCCAAGGAGAGCCAAGTGGAGGTTGCAAAGATCCAGCTGAAGGACATTGCTCGGACTTGGTGGCTTGCAGAGGAGGCTCGCTTGAAGAAGCCTATTTCCTGGGATACCTTCTCCAAGAGCTTCTGCAGTCGTTTCTCCCCGTCACTGCTCAGAAAGACATGGAGGAGCAGTTCATCAGGCTTCAGCAGGGGGAGAGGTCCGTAGATGAGTATGCTGCTGAGTTCCTCAGGCTGAGTCGCTTCGCCCCCTATATGGTGTCAGATGAGGAGAAGAGGGCGAGCAGGTTCCAGCAAGGCCTACAGATGGAGATCCAGATGTATATGATGGACAGACAGCAGTTGAAGACCTATGCTGAAGTTCTTTCTATCGCTCGTGAGGTGGAGCGAGGATTTCAGAGGAAGCATGAGAGCCAGGCCTTGAAGAGGCCGTTTGTGCCGGTGGGCAGAGGAGGACCATCCAGGGCAGCCAAGATCCAGGCCAGACAGCCGTTCAGAGCAGTTCCATATCAGACGCTCGACCAGGTCCTATCTGCCATTTCTGCCAGAAGCCAGGGCACACCCAGCAGACTTGCCGGAGGGCCAACGGATTGTGCTTGATATGTGGAGCACGGATCATGCCGTGGAGACATGTCCGCACAGGAGAGTGGGTTTGCTACCCAAACCTTGCCAGCACCAGCACCTCAGGGGCAGTATGTGCAGAGGGCACTACCGGGGCCGGTTGGACAGAGGCAGCAGGGAGGGACGGTGAGGAGAGCTCTTCCCCTTCCACCACAGCAGGCTGCCCGCCCAATGCAGAGAGGAGCCAGACCAGCAGCAGGGCGTGGCAGGGGTCAGGCCTACAACCTGACAGTAGAGAGGCAGAGGCTTCGGGGGAGGTGATCACAGGTACTATCAGAGTTCATTCTATACCTGTCCTCGCACTCTTCGATTCAGGTGCATCCCATTGTTACATCTCCGACAAGTTTGTGGCTTTGCATTCTATTTCTGTTAAGGCTTTAGACCACAAGTGGGAGATTAGTACTGGGAATGGAGTTAGTTTTATCTTCTAGAGTTTGTGCTGACTGCCCAGTAGAACTTTGTGGGAAGGTCTTGTCCATAGATATGCTCGTACTGGACACCAAGGGTACGACGTGATCTTAGGCATGACCTGGCTCAGTCAGTACCATGCAGTGATTGACTGTAGGGGAAGGAAGATCAATTTCAGGATCCCACATCAGCCGGAGTTCCAGTTTAGCGGAGAGGTGAAGCCTGCTAGGGAGAAGGTTCAGTTGACCACCTCGGAGGCTCAGAAGGGAGTGCCAGTGTGGGATGAATTTCCAGAGGTCTTTGCTGAGATTTCAGGTCTTCCACCGGAGAGGATAGTGGAGTTCTCCATTGATACAGTCCAGGGACAGCTCCTATCTCAAAGGCTCCGTACCGGATGGCACCGACGGAGTTGGAGATCCTGAAGATACAGCTGCAGGATTATTCAGACAAGGGATTGATCCGGCCTAGCACTTCACCATGGGGAGCCCCGGTGCTATTGGCAAACAAGAAGGATGGTGGCAAGAGGCTTTGCATTGATTACAGGGAGTTGAACAAGGTCACCATCAAGAACAAGTATCCTTGCCAGGATTGATGACTTGTTGATCAGCTTCATGGAGCCCGTGTATTTTCTAAGTTGGATTTGCAGTCGGGTTACCATCAGCTGAGGGTGAAGAAGGAAGATGTTCCGAAGACGGCATTCAGGACCGATATGGCCACTACGAGTTTCTAGTGATGCCTTTCGGAGTTACCAATGCCCCTGCTGTGTTTATGGACCTGATGAACCGGGTGTTCTCTCCTTACCTGGATCAGTTTGTAGTGGTGTTTATAGATGACATCCTGATCTATTCCAAGAGTTTTGAGGAGCATGCAGAGCACTTGAGGATCGTGTTGCAGACTCTTCAGCAGGAGCAGCTTCATGCCAAAAGGAGCAAGTGTGAGTTCTGGCTAGACAGCATAACCTTCCTTGGACATATAGTTTCAGCAGAAGGGATTGCAGTTGATCCTAGTAAAGTCCAGGCGGTGCAAAATTGGCCAGTTCCGAAGACGGTGTCTGAGATAAGGAGTTTTCTTGGACTAGCCGGATATTACAGGCGCTTCGTCCAGGATTTCTCTAGACTTGCAGCTCCGTTGACCAGGCTCACCAGGAAAGGGGAGAGATTCATATGGACAGGAGATTGTGATGCAGCCTTGAGAAGTTGAAGCAGAAGCTTATTTCAGCCCCAATCTTGAGGACCCCTTCAGGAAGAGGAGGGATGGTTATTTTCGTGATGCATCAGGAAAAGGCCTGGGGTGCGTGCTTATGCAACACGATCATGTCATAGCATATGCATCTAGGCAGTTGAAGCCTCATGAGAGGAACTACCCGACTCATGACTTGGAGTTGGCAGCTGTGGTGTTTGCATTGAAGATCTGGAGACACTACCTTCTGGGAGACAAGGTATTGATATACACTGACCACAAGAGCCTCAAGTATATATTCTCGCAGAAGGAGCTGAATATGAGGCAGAGGAGGTGGTTGGAGCTTATGGCGGACTACGATATTGACTTGCAGTATCATCCAGGCAAAGTCAATACCGTTCCAGATGCACTGAGCAGGATGCCGGAGAACAGAGTGCTAGTTCGCCTTACTCAACAGAAAGAGTTGATCCAGGAGTTCATCAGATTGGATTTGAGGTTGGTGCAGGGAGGTGATAAGGCAGGGCAGCTTATGGCATTGCAGATCCAGTCCTCATTGGTAGAGGAGATCAAGGAGGCTCAGAAGGAAGATCCAAGATTGCAGACATTCAGGACTCAGGTGGAGGCTGGACTGAGGGCAGATATTGTATTCGTCCGGATGGTGCTTTGTGTTATGGTAGTAGACTTTGTGTCCCCCAGGGAGAAGTCAGACAGAAGATTCTGGAGGAAGCACACAGTTCTGCCTATTCTATACATCCGGGAGGAAACAAGATGTACCAGGACCTGAAGAAGCACTTTTGGTGGAATGCCATGAAGAGGGAGATAGCCCAGTTTGTTGCCAAGTGCTTGGTTTGCCAGCAGATAAAGATCGAGCATCAGAGATCTGCTGGACTTCTTCAACCTTTGCCGATACCCGAATGGAAGTGGGAGCACATTACTATGGACTTCGTGACGGCATTGCCTCGGAGTCCTAAGGGTAACAATGCGGTATGGGTGATCGTTGATCGCCTCACCAAGTCTGCTCACTTCATACCTTCCGGGTTGGTCAGTCGACAGAGGTTCTGGCAGATAAGTCTGAAGGAAGTTGTTCGTCTGCATGGAGTCCCAGTCAGTATTGTATCGGATAGAGACTCCAGATTCAGGTCTCATTTTGGGAGAGTCTCCAGGAGAGTCTGGGAACCCGTCTGAAATTCAGTACTTCCTATCATCCTCAGACAGACGGGCAGTCAGAGAGGACCATCCAGATCCTTGAGGATATGCTGAGGGCTTGCATGATGGACTTTGGAGGATCTTGGGAGGACCATCTACACTTGGCCGAGTTTTCATATAACAATAGCTATCAGGCCAGTATTAGGATGGCGCCATTTGAGGCACTGTATGGTAGGAAGTGCCGATCACCGATTTGCTGGGATGAAGTCGGTGAGAGGAGTCTTTTGGGGCCTGAGATGTTGATGCAGACTACAGAGAAGGTCAGGGTTATCAGAGATCATCTCAGGGCTGCTCAGAGTAGACAGAAGAGTTGGGCTGATGCTCTAGGAGGCCATTGGAGTTCCAGACCGGAGATCATGTGTTCTTGAAGATTTCACCCACCAGGGGAGTTATCCGGTTCGGTACTCGTGGGAAGCTGAGCCCGAGGTATATTGGCCCGTTCGAGATCCTGGATCGCGTGGGAGACGTGTCTTATAGACTAGCATTACCACCATCCTTGGACGGGGTGCATAATGTCTTCCATGTGTCTCAGTTGAGGAAGTATGTCCGGGACGACAGCCACATTCTGGATCATTCCGAGCTAGAGCTGCAAACGGATCTATCATACCAAGAGCAGCCGTTGGCCATTCTGGACAAGAGTGTCAAGACACTGAAGAGCAGGGCTATTCCATTGGTATTGGTGTCTTGGAGCAGACACGCGCCGGGAGAGGCCACCTGGGAGCGAGAGGACGTTATCGGGAGCATTATCCTCAACTTTTCCCGTCTTGATCTGGTAAGACTCTTTCCTTCTACCTGTCTTTACCGTTATCATTCCTTGTATCCATATCCATCTGTTACCTTCCTGTTATCTTTCACCCTATGAAATTTCGAGGACGAAATTTTTGTAAGGTGGGTAGATTGTAATGCCCCTTTCCCGGAATACGTACTTAGTTACGTATTCGGCCTTTGACCGTATCTTCCGATTTACCATCCGTATTTGACCGATTTTAATTTCAAACATCATTTTATAATATTTTAGATTTTTTGTGATTTTCTAGAATTTTCTGAAACTAAATGAATTTCTTCAAAAACCGGTGTCGGCCAGTACCGCTGACCGATTTCCGAATTTTTATCTTCCAATCTGTTAGGAATTTCAAGAAAGTCCTTTAGACTTTATTGCTTAGAATCATATTTCCTACTTATATTATTTTTCTAAGAATTTTATAAATTTATGAAAATTATTTCGGTGTCGGTAAATTTCTGCTTCTGGGATTTTTTAATTAAAATCTACACAGTATTTCTTCAAACGGATTTCACCTTTAGTCTTCAAATATTTTTCTTGATTTTTGGTAAAATTTCCAGACCAATCCAAAATACTTGAATTTTTAGCATTTTTCCAAAATTTGCAAAAATTGATTTTCCACTTCACTTGCCACCTCATCATTCCACTCACCTTACCTACCACCCACTCACACTCTCTCTTGCTCTCAGCTGACCAAGTGGCAAGGGAGAGGACACCTCACCCCACATTCTTGCAAAGAAACCCCTCACATCCACCAAATTGTCACCCCTTCACAAGAACCCCAAAGTATATAATCACATGCATTTGCAAAATACCCTTTTTCTCACTTTCTCCATCAAAAGAGAAATTGCAGAAATCCTCTTCCTCTTCCTCCAGCAAAACCCTAGCCCTAGATCACTCCAATCCCTCCACTTTCTCCTCTAGATCACAAGGGGGTTCTTCAAGGCTTCATCCAAGGAGCACTTCTTCAACCTCAAGCTTCAACTACAAGCTTTGGAGGGAAGCCAACACCTCCAACCCTAAATCAAACTTCAGATCTGATCTTCCAAGTGAGTTCTTACTCACCAAGACTTAATCTACCAATCACATGTGCTAGGGTAGTGATCCATGTTCTTGGGTATGATAAAAACCCTATTTTTAGGTCATAACACTCAAATCCAACATAACTAGGTGAACCTATCATTTACCTTGGCTATTCTATGTTCTAGTGAGCTTGTATTAGTAAAACAGGACTTGTAATGCTGTGAAAATCCCACTTTTAACTGTTAGAACCAAACCACACAAAATCTGGATTTTCTGTTCTGCTCACTATTTTTACACAGTATTAGTCGACTTATCCATAGGTCTAGTCGACTAGAACACTTAGCTGAAATTTAGGCTTTCTGGAAAACACAGCATTAGTCGACTTGGCCAATTTATCAGTCGACTAACAAACTCTCTGGAAACCATATTAGTCGACTCCTGAATCCACCTAGTCGACTAATCCCAGTATTAGTCGACTAATCCCCTCAACCTAGTCGACTAACATGCACTGAAACAGAACTCCAATCCTTTACATCTGACTTAGTCGACTAACCTATACTGCTAGTCGACTATAGACCCTATTAGTCGACTAATCTATACTCCTAGTCGACTAATTCTGGCAGTGTTGCATAGTTAATTTCTGTTCTGAACTTGGTTCTTTTACTTGTTACGCATGTATCGTTTATTGCTTGTTCATGCTCCAATACTGGCTTTTCTGGATGTATAACTGATTGGACGTATTTACTGGTTACCTCATGACTTGTTATTGCATATATTTCCTTCCATGGCATGTTAAATAGCAATATCACCACCTATCATGCCATCTCTTAAACCAAAGCATGATATACTTGACTTTTACATAAAATACACCAACTTACACCCGGGTCGGGGGAAATGTGCGGAATATCGGTATGTGTTCGTGTTTACAGTGGTTTAAACATATTGTATAATATTGTTCCGGTCTGACCTGTGGTACGCCAGGGGACCGAGCAGGCTTCACTATTCCGGTTTTGACCGAGCAGGCTTCACTATTCTGGTTTTATTGCTCAGGCTTCACTGATCAGGCTTCACTATTTCAGGTTTCACCCACTGTAAACATAGTTCGTCGATACAACCGCTGTTTCCAATAAAAACCTTGTCATACTAGGGTATGGATCTATGTGCTCTGGGACGCTGGGTCACATAGCTAGATATCACAGTAAGACAAGTAATAATAATAAGACACTCATTGTATATTCATTTCATATGTCATTATCTTACATAGTTACATATCCTGACATGCAGGGTTACTTAGTATTGCTCTTCTACCACTATTCATGATCCTATTGTCACTTGGCTATTTTATTTCTCGTATTATGTCTTGACCTTTGGATTTGCACATTCAGATTCAGAGGCCTGGAACGAGGTGGAGCCTTCCGCTGAGGACTGGCTTACCTTGGAGATCAGTCCGACCTGTCCTAGATCCAGCGTGCCCGGCACTTCTTTTGGTTCACGTGGTCTCCATCCACACGTGAGCATTTTTGTATTTTGGGTTGTATCTCGTTTCATTTTGGACTGGGATGTGATATTGGACTCTGTATGGCGATTTTGTATATCATAACTTGTATAACTCTGTACTTTTATTTTGTATGTTGGCATATGTTTGTATCTCGCTGTGTGTGTACACTCTGATGCTTGTTGTACTTATGCTTAGCGTATATACGTGGGGGCACCATCTGACCTACGTATATGCGTCGCAGTGACGTCCCCGTATCATTGGGATCGGGGCGTTACAATTATTCAGCATTATTCTAAAGATTTATTACACAGCCACGACATCATCAGCCGGCAGTGCAGAGTATGATTATTATTCAGCCAGCTTAAGGGCCCTACCTCTAGTGCTTCATATCTTAATTAGTATAATTCCACCTTTGTCCCCTTTGTATTCAATTACCCCTTAACGAAATGCGAGGACGCAATTTTTGTAAGGTGGGTGGATTGTAATACCCCATTCCCGGAATACGTACTTAGTTGCGTATTCAGATTTTTGGTCGTATTTTTTCGATTTGCTTCCTGTATTTATTCTGTATTATGAATTCCTTATATGACTGTTTTGTCTTGGATTTGGATTCGTGGATTCGGAGTCAGCCCTAGTCTGAACCGAAGGCCCGATCCCAGAGTATTGCTCGGTTTGGACATTCTAATAATTAGAATTGACCGATTTTAGTTTTAAATATCATTTTCCAATATTATATATTTTCTATGATTTTCTAGATTTTTCTGGAATTAAAATGAAAGTCTTCAAAACCGGTGTCGGCCAGTGCCGCTGACCGATTCCTAGATTTTTAATTCTTAAACGGTTTGGAATTTCTAAATGATTCTTTAGACATTATTCCTTAGAATCATATTTTCTACCTACGTTCTTTTTCTGAGGATTTTGGATTTTATGAAAATTCCAACGGAGTCGGTAAATTATTGATTCCAGGATTTTTAGTTTTAAAACTATAAAGTATTTCTTAAAACGGATTTCACTATTGGTCTTTATATATTATTATTGATTTTTGGTAATTATTTCGGGTCGTTCCGAGATACTTGAATTTCGGACGATTCCGGTATTTTCCCGAAAGATTTCCGCATCCGCAACTGAATCCCGGGAATCCGCCACTTCCATTATTTTCATCTTCTTTCCCAAGAAAATATCTTCTCATTATAATTTCTTTTCTATTTTTCCTTTTCCTTTATTTCTTTCCTTCCTCCACTAACCAAAGCCTTTTCCAATTTCCAATAATTCCAATTTTCCACATAATCCCACTCACTTTCACCTAATCCTTTAAATCCCACTCATTCTCTCTCTCCCCCATGGCCGGCCAAGTGGCCAAGGGAAGGACACTCACCTCACCTCCCCACTTTACAAAAACCCCCCTCTCTTCTATCACATTTGCACCTCCTTCACAAAAGTCAAAACCTATATAAACTTTTCCTTTACATTCTATTTCATTTTTCTTCACTTCTCTTTTCTCTTCTTCACTTCTCAAAAGAGAAGCCTTCACCTTCACCAAAACCCTAGCCACCTCTATCTCCTTCACCTCCACCACCAACTCCCAAGGCATCACCTAGGTCTTCATCTCCATGGAAACCACCCCAAGGGCATCAACAACACCAAAGGATCATCACCATCTCTACCTTTCCTCTTTTCTTCATCATCAACCACCACCACTCCTTTTGGTAAGTAATTTCCCTCACCAAGACTTGTACAACTCTTAGTCTACTTATGTTTGCTTATTCTTGTTGATTTGTGTCTTCAATTCTTGTTATTTAGCCATCAAACACAAACCCTAGAAAATCTGTTCTGTATGCTGTTTCCAGTCGATTAGTCGACTAGACCTATAGATTAGTCGACTAGAAACCCTTAGCTGAAACGTAGCCTTTTCTGATTACACAGTATTAGTCGACTACACCCTTGACCCTAGTCGACTAACTTTTCCTGAACCAAAACCTTAACTCTCTGTATCTCAGATTTAGTCGACTTAACATAACTATCAGTCGACTTGTCATGTCTGTTAGTCGACTACCCCTATGACCCTAGTCGACTAACTTTTCCTGAATCAGAATATCAACTCTCTGGAACCCAGTATTAGTCGACTATACCAGACTGTTAGTCGACTAACCCCTTTATTAGTCGACTACTCATCCTACCCTAGTCGACTAATTCTGTCTGTTTGTTACAGTTATTTACCTTCTCAAACTTGGATCTTATACTTGGTTTATATGTTGTATATTATACTTCTTGACTTGTATCTTGACTAACATCATCTTCACTTCTCTCTTTCTCTCTCCTCTTCACTCTACATATATATATATATCATAGTTTATGGCGTGCCCCGGATTTCGTGGATTTCGGATCTTTCGGCGCTTTGAGGTTTAGGCGAGTATTCTCACTCGCTACTTTCTTGTATGCGAGTAGTCTCGCTCTTCTCTATTTGAGTTTCCTGTTTTGTCGGATCGATAAGTATTTCGCTTCTTATTTCCATATTCATGTATTGCACTACATTGCTTGTATTATGGTAGCTTCATCTTGTACTCGTACCATGCTTATGATATGCTTGTTTCTTCATCATATACCATGCGTGGCCGACCCTTCGTGGTCGTTGGACTTGGAGTCACTTCCATGTTACTACTTGCTATTATTTCAGACATATCAGTTGCATGCTTCCTTTTAACACATGTATATCACCTAACTTCCAGTATGTTATCACCTGACCACCTGACATGCCACTATCTGGCAAGACCATCTTGTTATGTCATGACTTACCCAGACTTATTATCAATCCATTGTTATGCATGTTACTTGATATACATCACCATTTATCATGCTATCTCTTGACACCAAGCATGATACACCGATTCTTATAATTATCACGATAGAGGGAATGTAGTACCTGATTACTGTTATGTACTGATCACTGTTATGTATTACTGTTATGATATTGCTCATTCCCGAAATCTGATAATTATGTTCATAAGCTATAAAAAGGACAACTTGTATGGGTATGGGAGGAAGTGATGGATGCCGGAATGATATCTTGCTTATAGTGGTGGGGTATAAAAGTATGTATATACATATATATATATATGTACTGGCGGTAGTGAATCTGAAATTACTGAATAGGGGACTTTGGGCCTCCAAAGCCGGTTCCAGGTGTATGGAAACCACTATAAGAAGTTCTATCAGTTCTCCATCTACTTCCGTTAACAACCCTCGACTTGCTTATATATGGATGTATGTGGGGTTGGCCGTACACCAGGTCACATACCGAGATATATGGGTCAGACGAGTAATAATAATAATGGGTGTTTCCTGTGACCCCAGTTATGATTACTGTTATGATTCCTGTTTTGATACCTGTTATGCACTCTTGTCACATCTGTTATGTATTCTTGTTATGACTACTTTGCAACTCTGATTCTATACGCTTAGATATTTGGTGGCATGAGATAACGGTATATAGATGAGGGTTTCCTTGTTTGGATTATTCCTACGATGTACAAGTCTCATGGGACCGTAACCTAAGCGTATAAAATCAATTTTGCTTGTGATCAGTTTTACTTCGGATTTCCTGTTTTACGATTGTTACGTTATACCCGTTCTTATATATACTTCATTTGTGTTCTAACCCTCCTGTCTTCTGTACTTGACACTTGTACTCATCCTGGCTCGCCACCTGGCATCATATCATACTCGCCTGGGGAGTTTCACTGACTCCCCTGGATTCTCATGTCCAGGTTTCGGAGCTTGGAGCGTATGGGTTTCCTGTTGCTGCATCAGAGTGGCGCAGCGGTAGCGTGGACCCCGTTGACCTTTCAGAGCTCCATCCTTCCAGACCCCCTGTATGCCTCTCGAGTTTTCCCTTAGCAAACTCGTGAGTGCCCTTTTTCTATTCATACTTGTACATTTCCTTGTATACTTGTATGTGAGCGCCCTTTTATGCTGTTCATATATGTATATCTCTTGTACTCTCGCATTTGCGCATATCTGTGATGTATTATTATTGTAATATTCATCACCTCTGGTGATAACTCTGTGATTGTATATATATGTGTTGGAATGTATAATGCACCATATGCTTCCGTACTCTGATTCTTGTCTGTACTGATGCTTAGCGTATATACGGGAGGGTAGTTCTGACCTACGTATATACGTCGCAGTGACGTCCCCGTATCGCCGGGATCGGGGCGTTACAAAAGTCTTTCTTGTCAACCTTTGACCGATCCTTATATCCCTAACTCTACTGATTGGACCCTTGAATCATGTCAATTTGGGAATCCAGATTCAATTTCAGAACACACATTTGAACTTGCCCAAAGTCCAAGTTATGAAGGTCACCTGGACCTTCTGACAAGTTATCCCTTCCCTGAAATTGAAATCGAACCTGAACGTGACCCTGTACTTCCTGCTGGGAGCTCCATTTCACTTTTTGATTCAATAAAGACTCCGGTATCTTTACCAGATTTTTTCTCTATTCTGGAGTCAACATTGAATCATGTACCCATACACTGTGAAATTGAATCACCAATATCTTATGATCACTCTATGGGGAAAGTGTGTGAACATCAATTCTTTGGTTTGGACCCTATTTTTGAACCAATTTCGTCTCTCATTGTTGACTCTCGACTTGATCTGAGTCAACTTCCCGAGTCGGTATCAGTTTTTCTTCCTATTCCATTTAAGTCCAAATCCATCATTTTCAAAAATCACACTTCATTGTTAGATAAGAATGTCGACAAGAGTGACTCAGTAATTATTTTTGAAAATTGGAAATTAGATGGGGATAAATTTTTCAATAAGACCATTCAATCCATCATTCTTTTCTGGGGTCATATTAGAGAGGTCCTTGGTGGGTTTCTGGATGATTCACGATATCTTGATTGGGTCGCATCGCGGCCAGAGCCACCCCTTGAGGTAATCTTCCTTCCCTCTCTATTTGTTTTATGTATTTACGCATTCACGATGCATTGAGGATCATGCTGAGATAAGTGTGGGAGAGAGTTTACTAACATAGTTAGTTTTATATTTTCTTTCTTTTACACTTCTTTTTAAAAAAAAACTTTTATAAAAACTCTTTTCTTTTCTTTTTACAAAACTTTTTGAAACAAGAAAAATAGTTTTGCTTTATTTTTAAGAAAATTAAGACTATCTTAGGAATTAGGAAGACCTAAAATTATGAAATTTTAAACCAAGTCAAAATAATAGATCTTGTCTAAATTATGGGATAAGAAAGTAAGATTGAAAAGATAATTTGATTTTGAATTTTTTGCCTTATATTTATGCACTCTACACTTACACAATTTTGGGATTGAAACAAAGACTAAAAATGCCATAAAAAATTATATATTTAAAAAATTATGATAAATAAAAACCACTTATTGAAGTTGGGTAATTATGTCTCAGGAAGCATGATTATTCATACCTAAAATGGGGACAAAAATAAAATAATCCCCTTTAGTTTTGTGGCCTTGTTTACTTGAGTCCTTAAGTCCGAGGGATGTTTGCTCATCTAGTGCCCTAAGACCATCTGGTTTGGGAGTCACCGGCTAAAGGCTCACTACCCGGGTAAATAAGAAAGCCTAAGAAAACTAAGGGAAGAAAAAAAAAAGAGAAAAAGAAAATAATAATAATAATATATAATATAAATAAATGACATGAAAGTTAGAGTCGATATCCCAAAAATCTTCACAGTTCACAAAGTGCATATTTTCTAAGAATTTTATGAAAGATCAAAGAGTCAATTCAATTTTAAATTCTTACATTTAATTTATAACAAGATTTTTTACATTTTGACTTGTTTAAGAAAGAACATTTTTTTGTTAATCTCTGACCTTGGATCACTTATATTTTCACAAAAATACTTTAAACACTTTTCTCTATTTCAAAAAGCGTCTTCAAAATACTAACACTTGATTTCTTTCTTTATGGATTTTGTGGGTATAATCCGCTGAAAACCCTCAGGAGACAAAACTCCTCCTCTAGGGGAAACTTAGAGGTTTAACAGCTTGTTGCACATACTCGGTGCAATCGCGTCACCTGCGAAAGTGGTGTAATAATTCCTTAGTTTTTTGTTTTACTCGGGACGAGCAAAAGATAAGTGTGGGGTGTGATTAGTCTCTAATTTTGCATAATTTGTATCACATCTTCACATTAATTTCATATTAAATTCTGCTAATAAAGCTTTACTTGTTTGATTCTAGGTCCATGGTGTGCAATGAAGAAGAAGATCCTAAATCACCATTTAATTGGTGATTAAAAGCCTATTAAAGATAGCCATTGACCTAGAGAGCAGATTCTGTGAAAATCAGGGGCTGCAAAGAAGAAACCGGGTACAGGGCCTGACAGGGGATAGACAGGACCGCGCGCGGCCCCAGTAGAGCCGCGGCCCCGGCCGCGTTTTAGGCCAGGGCCTGTCCCCTGGCCCCCATCTTCCCTGGTGGCTATAAATACCCCCCCTGGGGTTTCAGAGCAAAAATATACAGAGTTGAAGGAGTAGTTTTCATTCCATGTTGTAGTTTAGAGTAGTTAAGCTTAGATTAGTTCTTCTTCATCTATTGTATTTTCCATTTTGTAGATCTTCTAATAGGGAGAGAGAGTGGTACATGCTAGGAATGCAAGAGTGCTTGTAATAAAAGGTGATTATCTATGAAAGGTGCTCTCTTTATCTTTCTATGTTTTCTTCTCTCTAATCTCTTTTACATGTGTAGCTAACTTTTCTCTCATGGCAACTAACTACTAACCACTAACTTGCTAACTTCTTATTTGATAATCCACATGAATCTAATAGCCTCATTTTGGCCTTGCTCTTGCAAGAGCTATTGATGGTTCATGATGATGGATCTAACTCTAACTTCCTAACCACTAACAAGCTAACATTACTTTACTCCATGTTTACTTTTAGTTTTGATGGTTTAAGTGTACTTTGCACTTATTTGTTGAGTTGGGTTGTGATGAGTTACATATGGGTCATGCTTTGAATTGCTCTTGAACCAAGGACTAGTGATGGCCAATGATACATGTGAGGCAACTATCACAAAGAGGTTAGCATATTGGTGGAGTCATTAGTAGTTAGTAGCCATGGGTCTTCTTTCTTTTCACTTTGTTTTAGACATGCAAAAACTACAAAAATCATTTTTTTTTTTCATGTTTCCACTTCTTCGTATTTCACCGTACTCTTTTATTTTTCATTATTTCCTTTTCTTTCTTTTCATTCTTTAAAACTTTGAAGAACTTTTTAACAAACACGTGAATCAACTGGTAAAGCTTTTATCGCCTCCCGTCCTTATAAATTCGACTCGTTTTAGCCTCTATGCTATAACGGAAGTATCGAGAAAGTCAAAGCATACACACTTTAAATCTTGATTTCAAAACATATACTTTTTGTGCGCGGTTTCCCCAGATCAGCAACCATATGACTGAAGTTTAGAGCATTTCCAATCGCCATCCATTCCTTCATTTTTGGAGGGAGATCACTCCAACCGTCCTCCATTTCCGCTTCTAAAAATAGAAGGAGCTCATTTGCCCTCCAAATTTAGAGGGTGCTGATGGATTTGAAGGGCAACCTCCTTTTACTATTACCTTTAATAATTTCAAGTTTACCCTTACAATCCCTTGTGAATTTTTTAAAATACCGAATGTATCTTTATTATAAATAAACTAATTATTTAAAATTAATATTTTTTAAATTTACTTATCTATTTTTAGTTAAAATTATATCATTGGAAATGTCTATCTGATATTTTCATAATGAGACTAATATTAAATATTTTTATTATTAACTTTAAATATATTATTATTTTATTATATCTTTATGTTTGTTTGCAAAATGAAAATAATATTGAGCTTGCAATACATCAAATTTTGAAATATGTCGAATTTGAAAAAAAAAATTACCGAGTTTATTACTTAGTCTAAACTATATTATTTATTAAAATAACTTTAAATAAAAAATTGTTTTTGCAGGGTGCATTGGAGTACGCTCCATTTCTTCCCTCCAAATTGTAGAATATTCTTCAAGCTAGCCTGCAAAATACAAGACAGCGTTGGAGATGCTCTTAGATATAATGATGTAGATCTTCCGTCATCATGCAAAACACTCATCATTATTTCATCTTGGGGACTTTATGGCTGTTGGGGACAAAAAAAGAAAGGGTGATGTTATTTCATACCAGAAAAACAGTTTTTCTCTCATTCTCTTTTCTTGTTTGTTAGGAGGGAAAAAAATGGACTGAAAAGAAGAGGGTTCAACTTGTGTTTCATCATCCTTGTTCAACTCCAAGAAAAAATTAAAATAAGGATTATCAGGCTTTTGCCAACCTGACATGGTTGTGGTTTCATGTTTGAATCTCCACATTTGCAACAAATAAGGGGATTTTTGAATAAAAGTTGCAATTTATTTTTGTCAACTGGAATCTCCTCATCCACATCGAATGAAAGGATTTTCGAGTTAAAAGTTGCAAAATTACCGTGTATGGTATGCCACTTCAGTGTATGCCTACAAATTTAGTTCAAATAGTCTACTTGCCTGTTGAAGATGAGGATATTTGAAAACACAACCTCCCGCAAGGTAAGAAAATGTCTTGCCACTTGAGATGTGAATAATTGACGGCTCTTTTATTAAAAAAAAAACTCAAAACCTATATTATTCTTTTTTTGAGTTTTCGTATGATCATACCGTTGTCGAGGAGTAATAGATAAAACTTCTTCCCCGTTATTGTGAGGTTCTTCCCCCTCTTAGTATGAGAAAATATGACATAAACCTATAGGTCTCTAAAAAAATGTTATTGATGGCTTTTTTATCTCACAAACACTCTAATAATCGTCTGAAATCATAACCTATATTATTTTTCTTCGAGGTTATATTGTTAAGCAGTATTAGTTTTAACTGGGCTCCCTTGCAGTTGATGATGCAACAAACTCTTTTCTATCTAGCCTGAGATTTATTGAATTTAAACTTACTTATTTAACTTGACTTTTTCAATCTAGACTAAATCATTGACTAACCTAGTGATTTTCTCTTAGATAACTAACAAAGTCTAATAGCTCTCTAACCCACTCCCCCTCTAAGCCTACAAATAGTACCCTTTTTCTTTCATTTTAACACACATTTTTTTCTTCTCTCTCTTTGAAAATTCTTCGATGTCTGCTTTTTGTGAGAACGACTTTGGTTTTAAATGAACTATTTTTCGTTCTCTTCATATCTGAGCAATCATTCTTCATCTGAACATAGGCCTGATGACAACACTCGATCCCAGGTGCTAGTGATTTCGAGAGAATTTTTACCGTTATTTGACGGAGCCATTCAACATCCGAGCGATATAACCGGTCATTTGTCATGCGTAGCACGATTACATTCCCCAGGTCAGTTTTTTTACTCTATTTGATTTTGATTTTATAATTAGTTGCATGCTTAGGGATTTAAATGATTTGATTCTATTCTTGATGAAACAATTTAAAAAGTATTAATTATTGCATGTCTTTAATTTAGGAAAAAAGTGGAAAATTTTCAACAATGTAAAAGACAAATAAATATTAAATATATCTCCTGATTTCATGCAATCTAGTTGAGATTCGTTACTACTAATTTATTTGAGAAAATTATTATTATTCTTACAAAATCTTACTAATTTGCTTTAGATCTTATTTTATTGCAAATTTTTATCTTGTTTCATTACTGCAAGATTTATACAAGCCCTATTTAATACAATCTCTTGCAAACATCTATCCAAATTCTACAAAATATTTTATACAAATTAGCTCCATTTATTGCATGTGATTAGCTATTGGATTCCTACTAAAGCTATTTTTTACAAATTAAATTATTAATTAATGAATACTTGTTTTCATATGCATATAGTCTTTTCCCTACAAAGATTTTCAGTTATTGAAACAAATCATAGAAGAGTTTTTAGAATCAGAAAAAATTTGACATCTTTCTCACTATAATTGTGTTCTCTATAATTATTTTTAATGTTTATTTCTTCTTGGGCCTTATCATTCAACTCATCTTTTACCTTTTTTTTTGGTTGACTTCACCTGTCATTTTTATCTAGAAATCTTAACTTTGTTATGTTTTTTAGTGAAAACTCTGTTATATCTCTTGATTGTGTGTTTCAGCATTGGATTTGGACCCCATTAGTGTTCTATTATGTGAATTGTCAATCTATATTATTTTCTTGAAAATTGTGGAGATTTCACACTATGTTTTTGTGAATGGAACACACATGGTATTAAATAGCATATTGATTAAATATATGATTATAACCCCAATGGTGATCACAATGACTGGATGTTTCATTTCTTATTTGTCTATTTGATTGTGAACTCTCATGAGTATAGTTATTTGGCCATTAGTTTGTTTACAGTTCAAAAATTTTTTTATTACAAAACTCTTCAAGTTGAGAATTATGGAGTTACAAATCGAGCTCATAATATTTGCTGACTTGTAATTGAGATGTTGAATTTAATCTAAATTTAGTTTCTATTGTCTGATTAGATGTATTTAAAATATTAATTATATAATATCTTTATTGATGAGATTCACATGTTTTGCAAGTGAACTAGTTCTAATATTAAATAGCAAATCTGAATCTGCAGAAGCAAGTATACTTGAAATTTCAGTAATTACAACAAATCAATAATATTTGGTGAGATTCTTTAACTGAAAGCCCTTCCTTGTTACAATATATCAAATAAAACATTTTCAGGGTAAAAAACCGAACTTATTCATTTTATATCCCTTGGTTTCATAGTTCCAAGTCCACATAGTTTTGTAACCATTTTTTAAAGGACAAAGTTAGCCTGGACAAGTAGTTGCTTTCGCTAACTTTTAACTTTCATTTACATATTAGCCAGAACATGTAAGGTATAGTGAAGAGCCAGTTTCATTAAAACCACACAAAACAGTAGTCTGACCAAATTAAATAATATCCAAACTTAATTTGCGAATCATATTCTAATCTAAATCCATTATGTAACTCCTAAACATACTATGTAATATACTACAGACGTTATAAGTTAAATATAAGAATTAATTATAATGACATTTATGAATGGTTAGGAACATGGTTCTATAGTCTTATATATCAAATACATTAAAAAAATTTAAATATCACTTTAAAATAAGATAACATTCTTTCTATCTATGCAACATTATGGAATAGATAACTTAATTTATGCTTTATTTCATTAGATGGCTGCATTTCATAAGATCTTCGCCAAACAACAACTGATGCCTTCGGAATTGTAGCACCCCGTTCTCGGGATACGTTCCCGATACGTGTCCCAAAATTTTTCGACCGTATTAATTCAATTTTCTTCAAGTATGTTTTTTTGGGTTGTGATTGCTTATGTTATTGCGCATCGGATCTGGGTTATCAGACCTAGAGTCAGCTCTGACCCGGACTGGGAACCCGATACTAGCCTGCAGCCCGATTTGAACTTTATGGTAGTCCGATTTGATTAATTTCAGTTTTAAATATTGTTTTCTAATATTTTATATTTTTCATAATTTCTGAATTTTTCTGCAAAATCTCCAAAACCGGTGTCGGTCGACATCGCTGACTGATTCCCGAATTTTTAGTTTTAAAAAAGGATTAAATTTTTAGAAACGGCTTTCACATTACTTCTTAAAATTTTATTTTCTATCTAAATATATTTTTTGGGATTTTCTAAATTTATCAAAATTTGACCGATTCTGGTGTCGGCCGGTATCGCTGAAAGATTTCAGGATTTTTAATTTGAGAACTAGATTGAATTTCTTGAATCTGATTTCATCGAGCATGTTAAAATAATATTTTCTATTTTTGAGAATTTTTCAGGACGTTTCTGAAACAGTCAAATTTCTTTCCTATTAAAATAATAATATTATTTACCAACCTTTTATTTTCTTTCTTTTTCCTTCTCCACCCTCCTACTTTATACTCCTAGGATATTCTAATAAATTAATTATTTAATAATAAATTTTTTTTCATTTTTTCTTTTCTTTTTCCTTAATTTTTTCCTTTTCCTTTTTTTCTCTCTTTTTCTTCTTTTCTTTTCTTCCCCTTCACTCCACCTCCATGCCCTGTGCGCCCACTTCCGCAGCCGCAGCAGCTGCAGCAGAGCATGATGGGCTGCTGCTGCAACCCATCCCCCCATCCCATTTCATCATCACCTTTTCTTCTCTCCATTAAAATCCTCCTCCTTCCTTCTCTTTTCATTTCTAATTTCAATTCAAAACTCCATCTCCCTCAAAATAAAACCACTCTCTTCATCACCACCGCCGCCTCCACCATCACCGCCCCGCCGCCACCGTCCCCCATAGCCGCCAGCCACCACTTCCCCCACACCCCCTCTCCACTCCTCCACCTCCTTCAACCTCCACCAACCACCCACCACTTCCAATTTCAATCAAACTCATCACCATCACTTCCCTTCCTCCCCCAAAATTTACCACCATCTCCATCAAATCCACCACTCCCACCACCCCATCATCACCTCCTCCTCCTCATCTAACTCCCCACTGTTTGGTGGGGGGAAAATTGAAGATCGAGGAGTAACTTCTTTGTTTGATTGTAAAGAAAATTACAGCGGATCAATAATCCTCTTATAAGAGAGGAGAGATATTCAAGCTTAGACCTCCCCTTTGTTTAAAGCCAGGTTCTTGATGTGGCGATGGAAAGTGAATCTTATTTTTCGTTGACCGGGTGAACGTCAAGTCCTTTGGGAATCCTCTATTTGGATAGTAAACGAAGTAACACAACTTCTGTCCACCAAGGATCTCAAAAAGATTGTAGGCAAATATGAACTTGTACGTAGCAAGTTGTTTGAAGAGTAGAACTGTCTCTTTCTTTTCAGCTGGAGGTCTTAGTGCTTCTACAGTTTACAACCGAGTTCTTCTTATTAAAACTTTTTCGACCCCTCTTCCATAGCAAACTAGGCTATTTATAGAGGTTTCATGGGATAAACGTGTCCCCTAAAAATACTCCATAATGGGGTTAACTCTCTCATTACGTGGGCAGTAATTGACCCAGTAATGAGGGCAGTTATAATCGAGACGCAGTTTTTGAGCCTTGCGTCTTACTACTGAAGTAATGCTTGAAAGACGCGGGTTTCCAGTTCCGCGTCAAGCTTCACATGAGATGCGGGTTTCAAGCTCTGCGTCTTGGTACTGCAATAATGTTGAGATGCGGCTTTCGCGCTCCGCATCTTAGACCTTGCAGTGATGTTGAGACGCAGGTTTCAACCCTCGCGTCTTAGTACTGTGCTAATGGCGATGATTAGCCTTGCATCTGGAGTTTGGATTCTACTTTTTAACGACTTGTCTTCAGTGATTTTTAGACAGTCTACAGAACCCCCTCCAAAGTTTTCGATATTCCGCGGTTGACATGGACGGATTTTGAAATACTTTGGACTCTGGTTGAATTCATACTTCTCATGATTGGACTGACAATCATTTGAGAAACTCTGAGCTTCATCTTATCTGAAGTATGATCTTCATGAGTGTACTGTAAAACCCTTTGAAGCCACCAGGGATGATCGTGGTGTGTGTCTAGATACGCAGTCCAGACCTCCTCAGTGCTCTGAGCTGGTTGTTGGTGTACTTTGAACCAGGGGTGAACAGTCATCTGCTTGTGCCAGTGTACTGTTGAACTGATTTGCAGAAGCAAAAACTAAATGTAAGTCTTGTAGATGCAGGGGTCATGTTGTTCTAGAGACGCGGCTCTGCCCTTGATAGGGCGCAAACTCAGGCTGTATTGAGTTTATGATAGAGATGTGGCTTTCATCTTGCAAGGGAGGCGCAGTTCTGGGCTCCTCGAGAATGACGCGCGGGTCTTCGCTGGTTGTTGAGGACGCAAACTTCAGGACACAGCTTTTAAGTCTTGTGAATTGGTGTGAACTTAAGACGCAATTCGGTAGACCCAGCTTGCTGAGGAGATACGACTTTGGACCACTTCAGAAGATGCGGTTGTGGCCCTTTCAGTAGGAATGAAAGGAACGCAGCCTTCGGGTTCATGAAAGGACGCGGGTTTCAGGACGCGACCTTCGAGTCTGCGCTTGACGCAGCCTCCTAAGTGTCACATGCAACCCGTCTTAAAGATCTTGTTAGATCTTTAAATGCCAAGTCGGCGTTAATGATTGAGGACTTGTGTCTTTTAACGCTTTCCGGAGTGTCAATCCACGCGTCAGCTCCTTATTGGGCTTTGACGTTCGTGCGAGAATAAAAGCTGATGGCTTTGATTTTTATGCCATTAATTGTAAGCCGTATGGCTTGCTTATAAATAGGCCTCATCCCTTAACAGTCTATTATTCAGACTGTTTTTCTTTAAGAACTTGCGCTTTGAGGGTCTTCGTTTTGATTTATCCTTCTTCCCTTCAAAAAAGTGTGTTCCAATGAACAGTAAGAACTCACAGCTTTCATGCTTTCCTTTAGTCTTTTTTAGAGATTATCACTGTCAAGTGATTTCAAGATCAAAAGCATCGCTTTAAGTACCTTTTACGGCTGCGCCTTGATGCATAAAGTTCAACCTCGAGAGGGTTCTTCCACGGGTAGGAACCGCTTATCGCCATGAAATACTCAGTCCCGCTGAGTTTCAGTTTTCTTGTCCCTCAAAAAGATTCGATCTCTTGATCTTCTCTTGAAGTCTGACTGATGCGCCCGTTATTCGGAAGTCGCGTCTTTTAGAATTTTTGATGAAGCGCGAGTCGATTGACCTTGGATTTTAACTCAAAATCCTTTGAATGCGAGTGTGATGAACTCAGTACTCAGATCTTGAGACGCGAGCTTTGTACACAAAGCCTGCGTTTGAGGCTCTTGATTTAAAGAATTTTAATTCTTTCGAGGCCCTTGGACTTGGATGTGGCAACTCCCGTTTCTCAAACGCGGGTATGACAACTTCTGCTTCGGTTTACCTCGTGTCTCGTATCTTGAACGCTGGTCTAAAACTGGATCGCGTTCAGATTTGCGCTGGTTAAAGCTGCGTCTGAAGTTCACAACTTCAACCGCGTCTGCCTTTAAACTTTTCTGTTTCTGTCTTATCAGAATTTTAACCTTCTGGTTTTTGTTTCTTGCAGATTCTGGCAGTCTCAGTCAGCCTTTTGCATCTTCGCTAGGTTCTTGGGAGAATATTTCGACCAGCGAGCTTGTTCGATTGGCGAGCACTCGGAGATCAAAGCTCATGTTCATGGGCGGGGGGAATTCGCGCGGTTAATGGCATCCGTCAAGGTCTTATTGAACATGACGCACCAGCAATGCCCTTGGGTTTGTCATGGTCACAGTGGGTATGGTGGTGGGTATGGTGGTGGGTACGGTCTTCTTGCATGTCACGGGAAAGAGGACGTCACCTGTAAGGTCTCGGATCCTCCCTTTACCAATTTTACCCCCAGAAGTGACATCGACAAAAAACCCATGCTAATTAGATGACTTTCTGGTGGTGGAGATGTTCATCAACGAAGGATCATGACCCATACCAGTTTGTCGGGTAGAATCAGAAGGTTTTGTTGCATTTCGACCTCGAGAAACACCATTGTTCTCGGTCAGCGATAGGCTCCTTCAATGTTTACATCATGCATCATGATGTAATCAGCATCCGATCGTCTCAACATTGCTCGGTCTTTCTTCGGCGCTCTTCCAAACATCTTGTATTTGGAGTGATGGAAATGTCTCAAGAAGTAAGTGCAACTTTTTACTGAGAGAGAGGAACCTCTTTGTACTCCTTTATTGTAACACTGAATCTTATTGTATAAGAGAGCGTCTTGTATCACTTTCATATGTTTGAATATCAATAAAAGTAACACTTTTTCTTGTCTTCTTATATGTCTTGAATTCCTTTTTCGCATTGAAAATTAGACAAATAGAAGTAAGAACTCTTGGCTTGCTAAAATATGATAATAATCTTAACAAGTCAAAGTTGGAGAAAATTCCGTTTCAGGAATTTAAGAATGCTGTCAGAGGTGCGATGTTAACTTGACAAGAGTAGAATAGTTTCTGTGAACTTGCCAATCTATGAATGAGAATGACAAATGAAGTTTTCACCACTACGGAGAATTACAAATGAGTATTCATCAGAGGTTTAGTATTAACTTGACTAGGACTCAGCTGGGGATTTGATGGAAACACAGCTAGAGGTATAATGTTAACCTAATAATATTTTTTAAGTAGACTTATTATTCTGTTAACAAGAATAATAAGGGAAACTAGACTCGCGGGGGATCTTGGAGAACTTTTACCGTTAGAGGTGTGATATTAACTTAACAGGTTGGATTAAATCTTGTCATGAATATGATGTTAACTTGACAAGGATGTGAGTCAGAGGTGTGATATTAACTTGACTCAATGAGAGTTTTAGCTTCATTTGGGAAGACTGAAAGCGTCACTATTATAGGTGTAATGTTAAACTTGACAGTGAAGGTAATGCTAGAGGTGTAATTTTGAACTTGGTATTGGTCATCTCGACTTCGATAAGGAAGTCCGAGGGAAAGTCATGGCCATAGGTATAATGTTGAACTTAGCAATGAACTGGACGCTAGAGGTATAATGTTAAACTTAGCGTCGCTCATCTCAGCTTCGATACAGAAGCCTGAGGAAAAGTAACTATCAGAGATTTAATATTGAACTTGGCAGCAACTTAATCACTGTTAGAGGTGTAGTGTTAAACTTAACAGTAATTTGTTAGAGGTATAATGTTAACTTGACAGCAATCGATTTACGATATGAGCAATTTTGAGGATTTGTCATTCTATTGATGAGAATTGACAAGTGAAGTTTGGAATGTCAGAGGTGTAATGTTAACTTAACAAATTTGAAGACTTGCTATTCCATGTAGAGGAGAGACAAGTGAAGTTCGTACTCACTGGGGAGTATTGAAATTTTTTATTGTCAGAGGTATAGTATTAACATAGCAATGATTGCATTTGTGGACCCACCACTCTATGGAAGAGAATTGGTAGAGGCTTTTGGTGGAAAGTAAGCTGAACTGTCAGAGGTTTAATATTAACGTGACAACCGTTGATTTTCAAGGGACATGGGAAATTCGCCGTTAGAGGTGTAGTATTAACATAACAACGAGAATTTTTAAAGAATTTCGTTGTCAAAGGTTAATATTAACTTGACAGAGTCCAGTTCATTTCATTAGGGAGAGGAACACCGGTATTTTTGTGGTCCAACCATTCTGTGGGTGAGAATTGGTAAGAGATTTTGGAGGAGAGAATGGGACCAAGTCCATTAGGATTTTTAGCAAACCCTCAGCTATCAACGGATTTGACGTACCTTTACCAACTACCGTTTGAGTTTGGCTAGCCATGCTATTCCCCTCAGCATGAAGAGTTGTCGAAGACTTATGTTGAACTTAAAAGCCAACATTTTCCTCTATCCTTAGTCGTCGGAGGCGTCGGATGTCAATCAGAAGATTAACTAAGCTAAAACTAAAGTTTCGCATTTTGTTTCTTTCTCAGTATTTACATCATGCATCATGATGCAGTCAGTGCTCGATTAGCTTGACACTGATCTACCGTGATGTGATCTAATAAAGAAAAGAAGTTCTTCTTGGATCTGAAATTTTGATCAACAGTGCAGTATTAACTTGATCGGGGGAAAAGTGCTATCAAGGATAGTATTTCTTCAAGAATGTGTCGTTGATTGGCATCATAAGCGTATCACCGTCTGAGGTTATGAGGCGATACGCTCCATTTGAGTAGACCGACTCTACTACAAATGATCCTTCCCATTTGGGTTGGAATTTCCCTTTTGTCTTGTGTGTCATCACCATAGGTCTTTTGACAGCTAAGATAAGGTCACCTTTCTTGAAAGTTCGCTCATTGACTTTCTTGTTGAAGGATTTAGTAATTCGAGTTTGGTATAGCTCGATTTGCTATTGAGCTTGCAGACGTTCATCATCTAAAGCCTCCAGCTCTTGGAGTCGCAGTCGATGCTTCTCCTCATTTGTCATCTCTATTGTCAAGGCGACGCGTAGAGATGGGATTTAGATTTTTAGCGGGAGTAATGCTTCACACCCATATACCAAAGAGAATGGTGTAGCTTTCGTTGGGGTTCGGACCGTTGTACGATAGGCCCATAAGCATTCACCTAACCTGTCGTCCCAATCACGTTGGCTTTTCGAGACGAATTTCTTGACAAGTTTTTCAATAGTCTTGTTGAAAGCTTTTGCGAGGCCATTAGCAGCTGGGTAGTATGCCGTTGAGGACACATTCTGGATTCTGAACTTATTACAGAACCTCTGAAAAGCCTGACTGACGAATTGGGGCCCGTTGTCATGGACAATTCGTCGTGGCACATCAAAACGGTAGATGACCTGATGCTTCAGGAATTTGATCACATCAGATATCTTTACCTCCCTCAAAGGAATGGCTTCGACCCATTTAGAGAAGTAATCAATTATAACTAAGATGAACCGATGTCCTTTGGATGATGCTGGGCTGATAGGGCTGACTACGTCCATCTCCCACATCTCAAATGGCCAGGTAGAGGTTGTAGAGCGAATATATCCTGGTGCTTAATAGATAAAATCGCCATGGACTTGACAGGCGAGACATCGTTTGGCATAAGTGATGGCATCCGGGATCATCTTAGGCCAATAATATCCCAGTCTTCAGAGTCGATCCCCAAGCTTTGGGCTAGGCTGATGAGCTCCACACATTTCATCATGTGCTTCTTGGAGTACTTCCTGTGCCTCCTTTGTGATAGGCAGCGGAGGAGGATCCCGTCATGCGATCGGCGATACAGTGTTCGTGTGATCGCATTATAATAGAATTTGGGGGCTTTCCTTCTAATGGCAGCCGCTTCTTTGGGATCATTAGGCAGGATGCCATACAAGACATAGTCGATGTACGAGAATCGCCAATCCCTAAGCTCTGGACCGGCCGAAGTTTCAAGAGCTTTTTTGGTTTGACAGTTTCCTTTCGGCTTTTGGTGATATTCAAAAGTGACCCTTGGACAATACAAGTCGTGACTATAGACAAGTATTTTCTCTACCACTCCGGCTGGAAGGGCTAATGAGGCAGCGAGATATGTCAGTGCATCTGCATGCGCATTTTGCTGGCGTGGTACATGGTCGATGTAAAAGATTCTGAACCTATCAGCCATAGAGATAGTTGCGTTGTAATAGAGTATTAAGTCTTCATGTCTGATTTCGTACTCCCCGCGAACTTGGTTAACAATGAGTTTAGAGTCACCGTATGCCTCGAGATTTTTAACGCCAATTTCATCAGCGATTTGCATTCCAATCAAGAGAGCATTGTATTCCACTACATTGTTGAAGCAGGACTCGGTTAATGAGAAAGCTCGAGGGATCACATATTTCTGTGGGGAGACCAGTACTACCCCATTCCGGCTATGACATGCCCTTGCGGACCTGATCCCGATGCACCGTCGAAGAAGAGTTGCCACACTTGTCTTTTAAAAGATGTCTGGGTCAGACAAACTTTAGCGACTTCGTCTGGGAGGTTCTCGTAAAGTTCGATTGCTCTCGGATCTGGATGCTCAGCCAGGAAATCTGCCATCGTTTGTCCCTTCACAGCTTTTTATGGTAAAAAGCGCATTTCATATTGGGATAGCAGTATGGCCCATTTTGCCAGTCGGCCGTTTAGGGACGATGGCTTCGTCATGAGCAACCTCAAAGGGTTGACCCTTGATATGACATTTATAGTCTGGCCCACCAAGTAGTGTCGCATTTTCTGAACAGCGAACACCAATGTCAAGCATTCCATTTTGATTGGGTTATATCGACGCTCGGCTCCGATCATAATCCTACTCAGATAATAGATTGCTTGCTCATGTCCTAGATCATTATTCTGGGCTAGCAGAGCTCCAAAAGAATGATTCATTGCTCGAACGTATATCAGAAAAGGTTTTCCCGACACCGGAGCTGTAAGGACCGGTGGTTGCGTGACGTATCGTTTGATTTCCTCGAATGCTTGTTGGCAAGTATCATCCCATATGAATGAGACACCCTTTTTCATCAATTTGGTGAAGGATTGGCATTTTCCGAAGAGATTTGAGATAAACCTTCGGATGTATGCTAGTCGTTTTGCAATCCTCTAAGCTCCCTGAGATTCCTTGGAGGTTGCGTCTCTTGGACAGCGCGGACTCTTTCCGGGTCTAAGTGAATTCCTTTGGATGTTACTACAAACCTTAGGAATTTACCGCTGGCCACCCACAGGAAGGATTTAGTGGGGTTCATCTTCAACTGATGTGCCCGTATTATTTCAAAGAGTGTCTTCAGATCGGCTATGTGGTACCTTTGGTGCGGCTTTTCACTATAATGTCGTCAACGTAGCATTCCACTGTTTTACGCATGTGCTCGTGAGAAATTACATTCATAGCTCTCTGATATGTTTCCCCCGCATTTTTCAGTCCAAAGGGCATGACAGTATAGCAATATACCCTCAGTGGTGTCCTAAAAGAAGTATGTCTTTCATCATCAGGATACATTTTGATTTGATTATACCCTGAGAATCCATCCATGAAGGACATTCGCTCAAACCCGTACGTATTGTCAATCATGACATCCGTGATCGGGAGAGGGAATTCATCTTTGGGATATACCTTCTTTAGATCGCGAAAATCAATACAAATCTGGATCATTCTGTTTTTCTTGGTAACGGGGACGATATTGGCTATCCAATCAGGATGTTGCTCCTTCCTAATGAAGCCAGAGTTTATAAGTTTCTTAACTTCTGATTAGATTGCTTCCATTATTTCTGGACGGAACCGTCGCTGCTGTTGTTTGACTGGCTTCATGTCTGAATTAATGTTAAGGCGATGCATAGCCACTCGAGGATCAAGCCCAGGCATGTCCTCATAATTTCAAGTGAAAACATCTATATACTCTCGCACAAGAGATATTAAATCTTCTTTCTCAGAGGATGATAGGCTTTCGTTTATAAAGATGGGCTTAGGATTAGCCTCATCTCCCAGATTAATCTGGATGACCTTATCTTTCGTGGGTGGTCACGTTGTTCAAAGCGAATATCCCAGAGAGTGTTTAGGTGTTTGATCCAAGGATCTGTATCAGACTGGATCATTTTTTCATCACCGTCTTCCAGGTGGCATGTTGAAACCATGTTTACTGAACGTTCTCCGAAGATGTTGCCGACACTAATGTCCGATTCCCATGATGACGTGCCAAATGAGTAGTTATGGCATAGTAACTCTTCAGACTTAGAGGCTGACAGAATTGGGGTTGACACATAACCCAAACCCTTACAGTTCGATGGTAATAATCAGGGTTTTCCCTTTCGGAACGAAAGACCGAAGTAGTGTTCTTCTTCCTTTGCCGAAGTTCAACCCAGGACCATTTGTCAGATCATACCCCATGCTTTTTATCATTCTAAGTATATTTGGCTCATAATGAGTGAACTGGGGAGATTCATTCTCGCTTTCTGACTCTTCACGAGACATCAGTTCGGACTTGATTTGTCCGAACAGGATTGATTTTTGGCCTTTGCGTCTTGCTGGGAGCATGAATACTGATTCGTGCGCATCACCGACATCTTGGTACGTTTCAAAGGATGATTTTATTGGTACATGTAATGATGTCAGAGCATCTATTGCCGATCAGGGGTCATTATCCACTTTGGTATTAGTGTCCGATGGCACTGAATCAGAAGCGAACACGGAAAAATAAGTCAAATTTAACTCTTCATTAATATACCACCCGCTTACATCATCGGTGGTGTTATTAACATCGAGCTTATTAATGCTCGTTACAAGTGGATCTAATTCCCACATGCACTCTTCTTCCACCTCTGGCTCGGTGTCAGCTTCATTATCAGAGTCTGCTTCCTCTGGTTGTAGATCCTCATTTGTTTTCAAAGAGTTTTGGTACAGGAGGGAGTCGCTGAAATAGTTCTCTACCCCCTTGAATGGATGCCTTTCGGCAATCAACGTTCGGACTTTCCCATTTTCATCATTGTACTTCATAACTTGGTGGAGAGTGGAGGGGACGATGGAATTACGATGAATTCACGGTCGTCCTAGCAACAAATTGTATGAAGTGTCGGCGTTGATTACATAGCACGTCACTTCAGACTTTAGGTCTTCGATTTGACATTTGAGCTTGATCTTCCCCATTGGGCGCGTACCATTGACGTTGAAATCATAGATGGTAGTCTGGGTGGCGCTCAATCGGTGGGTAGGGATCCCTAGGTACTGCATAATCCGGTGAGGCATGATGCTCAATGCGGATCCTGGATCTACCTGAATGCGACTTACTTCAGACGATCCAATACCCTGTGAAGTACAGGGACCAATCATGTTTCCCCTTGACCTGCATGTCATATGTCGTGAAGGTGATACAGGGAGCATTTTGGGAGGTATGGAGGCAGTCTTTTACATCCTTCTGCTGTGTTCCGGCTGGAATCAGGGCCATGAAGACCTCAGCATTAATTAGGGCTTCCCTTAGAGCTTCTCTTGTTGACTTTGATAGTCTCAGAAGCTCGTAAAAGGGTGATTCTGGCCGGAATATTGGCCAATTGAGCTAGGACGTCAAAGCGGTAAGGTGTTGTAGATCCTTCCGCATTGTCCTTTGGGAGAGCCTTAAAAAACTGTAGCTCTTTCTGCTTCTCCGCTAGTTGCTTCGTGGAGGGCTTGGCTGACTCTGTAGTGGGTTTAGGAAGACTTGCCACCATCTCGTCATACTTTTTTAAATATGACTGACCCGAACAAGTTTCTGTCATGAGTGGTTTATTAAGTTCTGCAGCAAGAACGATTGTTTCCTCTTCTGAATCAGTTGTGAGGGAACATCGGTTTCTGCTTCTCGGGAAGAAGCGCACACCACATTACAGGACGAAGCTTTCGCCTTACCTTTGGACCTTCTGTTAGTAACAGTAGTCCATTGCTGGATGTCCACAAGGTCGGGATGAACCCATATAATTTCCCCTGAGGTGCGGGGACGGGTACAAGACCTTTCTCTTGTTGGTTATGTGGGTTCGTATTAATCATTCTTAGTTCCGTTTCATAATGGGAACTACTCTGGACGGTGCGGGAGGTTGTTTTCCAAACTGAAAAAATGATGTCATATTAGCCGTCGCTTTCTTCTGCTCTGGACGGAACTTTAGCACTTCTGCATCAATCAGAGCTTAAAGGATGTCTTTGAAGATGTAGTAGCTCTTGGTGGGGTGCCCTAGCATCCTATGATACAGGCAGTGTTAGGATTATCGATTTTACCGACTCCTTCAGGACGTCTAGCTTCAAGAAGCTTCAATCTGTTGCTCTTGTTGAGTAACTTGAATAACGAATCAACATGTTTGTCTTTGAAAGAATATTGCTTGTTTGCGCGTGGCTGACTTGAAGAGCCACTTCCCCTGACCGGCTGAGATTTGACGGAGGATTTTGTCTCTGTCGCCAAATTATCTTTTCTTTTTAGTTGAAAAGATGTTTCTGGCATACGCCTTATCGACTTTTCGGGTCTGGGTTTGTTTTCTTCTGCCTTAACCCTGGCGACAATTTCTTCAGCCTGTTCACCTTGCTGGACCAGTTGCTTCCAGGTGCGGCTCTCAGCAACTCCTATTTGGGTTAAGAGTGAAGTTTGTAGATTGTAGCGGCAAGTTTCTACCAGGGTGGCCAGGGTCATACTGCTAGGACATCGGAGTGTCATATTCTAAAATCTCTCTACAAATGATTTGACGGACTCTCTCTTTCGCTGCTTTGTGGCCAGGAGAGTAGGCATCGTGATCTCTGAGTCATCTTCGAAGAAGCGTGTCAGGAAGAGCTTCTCCAGATCACTCCAATTTTTAATGGAGCCTTCTGGGAGTTTCATGAACCATTCAAAGGCAAGCCCCATTAGAGTGCCGATGAACAAACGTGCTAAGATGGCATCATTATCTGCCATATTTTTCGTTTGAGACTTGAAGTAGTATATATGTTGGTTAGGTGACCCGTTGCCATCAAAAGCCTGTAGGGTTGGAGCTTTGAACTTGGGAGGGTATGGAACAAGGTCCCACTCGACCGGATATGGCCGGGCCACTCCTACTTCTTGGAGGCCTTTCCGGTTGGTAAGGGCTTCCAGACGGTGCTCCAATTTACTCATTCTTTTAGAATGAATATTCCCATGGTCCGGGTTGCCTTCCTCCTTAGACGAGGATTTAGATGACCCAGAATCAGATTGCTCCTTCTCCTCGATATGTACAGAAGATGAGCTTTCTCCTTCTTTCCGTTTGTCTTTGGACTTTTTAGAAGAAGTTTTGGCGATTGAATTCTGTAACGCCCCGATCCTGCGGATGCGGAGACGTTACTGCGATGTATATACGCAAGTCAGAAATACCTTCACGTATATACGCTAAGCATCAGTACAGGCAAGAATCAGAGTACGGAAGCAAGTGGTGCATTATACATTCCAACACATGAGTACAATTACAAAGTTATCACCAGAGGTGACAAATATTACAATAATATTACATCACCGATAGGCGCAAATGCGAGAGTACAAAGGGATTTACAAGAATGAACAGTATAAAAGGCACTCACGAGTTTACAAAAGGAAAACTCGAGAGGCGCACAGGGGGCCTGGAAGGATAAGGCTCCAGACGGTCTGCTGGGGATCCATGCTTCAGCTACGCCACTCTGATCAGCAACTAGGGAAATTCACACGCTCCAAGCTCCATGACCTGGACATGAGGATCCAGGGGAGTCAGATAGAACTCCCCAGGCGAGTGGTGATACGAATGCCAAGTGGCGAGCAAAGATAAGCACATGGTATAATACCACAAGAGCAGGAGACTGGTGGAATAGAATATAAGTGGAAAGGCAAGATATGAACAGGTATAATATAATAATCATAAAACCGAAAATTTGAAGTAAAAACCTGATGAAAGCAATTGTGGCGAGACAAGTGGAATAACCAAGTTGTAGAGCAACATAACAAGTTATTATCTTGGCATTTTATTATTATTACTCGTCCGACCCATATATCTAGGTATGTGTCCTGGTGTAGATCTCAACACACATACATCCATACATAAGTAAGTCGAGGTTGTTATTGGAAGCTGATGAAGAACTGATAGCTCATACTTATAGTAGTTCCCGACCGCCCGGGACACAGCCATTGTGGGCCTTAAATCCCCCTAACACGCATCTTCTGGGGGCCTGAAATCCCCCTAACATGAATCGTCAGTTTTGGTATTCCACTACTATAAGCAAGGCATCATACCGGCATCCATCACTTCCTCCCATTCCCTGTGTAGATTGTCCTTTTTATGGCTTATGAAACATAATTATCAGATTACGGGAATGAGTAGGAACATAACTGGTCATAACAGGAGTACATAACAGGCATAACAGGAGTCATAACAGGCATAACGGGAGTCATAACAGGCATAACGGGAGTTCATAATAAGAGATCAGGTACTACATTCCCGTAATGTGATAATCATGAGTAGAGAGTTATTCATAACATGTATCAAGTTTTATCATGCCAATGACAAGTGTTCATGTAGGTGACAGGTGATAAGTCATGTCAAGAGATTGATATTAGTCCGGTGGCAAATCATGTCATAACAAGGGGCATTTGCCAAGTAGTAGCATGTCTGGTGTCAGGTGATAACACCTCAGTTGTCAGGTGATACAAACAGGTGTTAAATAGTAGCATGTAGTTGACAGGTATGAAGCAATGGCATGTCAAGTGTTAACATATCAGGTAAGTACATGGCATGTGATAAAGTAGTAGCTGAGCACAACCAAGCGGAGCTGAGCAAGCTGGAGGCACAGACAGCAAACAGTATTTAACACTGGAGCGTCTGGTAAGGTTACCGGGACAACTCGGCTTAAGGTGCGAGTAGAAAATCCGGCAGCCTCTCACCTAGACGAATCTAGTGGTAAAGTGATGAACGCTGATTATGATAACCAGGCGGAGCTGAGGGACCTGACGGTCTTAACTCACCTCTCTTTCGAGATAGTGAGAGACCGGAGGCTGAAGGACGGAGAGACCTGACGGTCCCAATCACTTCCCTTTCGAGATAGTGAGAGACCGGAGGCAGAAGGACGGAGAGACCTGACGGTCCCAATCACTTCCCTTTCGAGATAGTGAGAGACCGGAGGCTGAAAGCTGAGGAACCAAGAACGCTCGGGGTTTAAGCGCACTCTCGGTGGCTACCAGCCATCCCAGGAGTGGGCAGAAACCCAGAGTCCAACCACCACGAAGGGTCGGCCACGCATGATATGAAGCAGTAAAATACATCACAGGCATGGTATATGTACAAGACTGAAACTACCCTAAATACAAGCATTCGTCACAGAGCAATACATGTCCAGTCATTGGCACTCGGCCATACACAAATACAGGGACCCAGCCCAATGCAAAATACATTAAACATGGAATAAAATACATGTCGACCCGACGAAGCGGGGAAACCCAAATGGAGGCGAGGACACTCGCCTAAATCTCCGGAAGAACCGAAAACTCTGAAATCCATGGAACTCGCGTACGCGCCATAAATATAATAAGTGAAGAGGAGAGAGAAAGAGTTAGAGAGAGAAAGAGAGAGGAAAACTAGAGAGAGAAGTATATGAAAGGAGAGAGTGCACAGGGAGACGCGAGTTTTGAGAGTGAGACGCGGGGGTCGCAGACGCGGGAGTCACAGACGCGGGAATCGCGTCGCAAAGGTGCCACATACGCGGGGTTCGAGACCCGCGTTCAAGTCAGGACACGAGAAGAACGCGGACGCGGTCATGGGTTCCGCGTCGCGTTAGCATGAGAAGAACACAGACGCGGGCATTAGCTCCGCGTCGTGCAGACATGAAAGGGACACAGACGCGGGCATAGACTCCGCGTTGCGTCGGTACAAGAACGCGAAGGCCGCGTTTAAACAGACGCCAAGAACGCGAAGATCCCCGTTAAGGCGTTGCCTGGACGCGGGGGTGAGATCCGCGTCAGCAATATACAGAGAGGAGAAGGGAGAGAGAAAGGGAAAGGTGCTTGCTTTGGTGGTGGTGTTATTTGGTGGAGGAGTTGGATTTTGATGGAGTAATGAAAAAGAAGGTGAAGGAGGTGATGGTTGGAGGTTGAAGTAGTGGAGATGGAGGTGGTGTTGTGATGGTGAAAGTGATGGTGGAAGTGAAGATGGTGGTGGAAAATAGTAGAGGTGATGGTGATGTTAGTTGTTTGTCGTTGTAATCGTCACCGTAATGATTACCGGAATAATCGCGAACGATTACCGGAATAGTCATCGGAGATATTACCGACGAAGAAGAGCTCGGCCCCAATCCAAAGGAGGTTGCCGGCTCTTGATGTGGTGATGGGGTGGTGGTTTTATGGAGGGTTTTGATGGTGGTGGTATTTTTGGAGAAGGTAAAGGAGAAGGTGGAGGCTTTGATGGAGTTGTTGGAGTTTGTGGTGGTTTACGTGGAGATGGAGGAGGAAGAAGATGAAGGTAAGGAGTTGGAGAAGTTGTAGTGGTTGTTGTTGTGGTGGAGATGAAGGAGGAGTTGGTGGTGGTTAGAGTTTTGGTGAAGAGAAAAATGAAGTGGAATGAAGAAGGAAAGTTTATATAGGAATTGGAATTGTGAAGGTGATGTAAAAATGTTTAGGGAGGGGGTTTTTTGTAAAATGGAGGGGTTAGGTGGCTCTTTGGCCGGCCATGGTGATGGGAGAGGAGTTTGAATGGTTTGGGATATTTTGGAGAAGATATTTTTGGTGGAGGAGATATTTTTGGAGGAAAGATGTAGAAGATAATGGAAGAATGGAGAAGTTTGTAGAATTTGGTGGAAGGAAAAGGAAGGAAAGAAAAGGAAAAAGGAAAAGAAAATGAAAAAAAGAAGATATTCTCTTGGAAGAAAAAGTGAAAATAATTAGAGTAGCGGATTCCCGGGATTTAGTTGCGGATGCGGAAAACTTTCGGAAAAATACCGAAATCGTCCGAAAATCAAGTATCTCGGAACGACCCGGAAAAATTCTCAAAAATTAAGAATATTATTCTAAGAATCACGGTAAAATTCGTTTCAAGAAATTCTTTATAGTTTTTAAATTAAAAATCTTGAAATCGGCCTCCAATATCGGTCGACACCAAATCTGGCAGAAATCTGATAAATTCTGAAAATTCTCAAAAAATGAATTAAGATAGTAAATATTATTCTAAGCAAATATGGGAAAGCGGTTTCTCAAAATTTGACTCTATTTGTAAATTAAAAATCCAGGAATCGATCAGCGGTGTTGGTCGACACCGGTTTTGAAGATTTTCCATTTAATTCAGGAAAATTCTAGAAAATCATAGAAAATCTAAAATATTGGAAAATGATGTTTGAAACTGAAATCGGTCAAATCTGAATACCGAAAAGACCAAATTGAGTAAGACACTAGGATCGGGTCCCCGGTTCAGAGAAGAGCAGACTCTGAGTCCACGAATCCGGATCCAAGACAAAACGATCATATAAATAATTCATAATACAAAATAAATACAGGAAATAAATCGAAAAATACGATCAGAAAATATGAATACGCAACTAGGTACGTATTCCGGGAGCGGGGTATTACATTCCATCCACCTTACAAAAAATTGCGTCCTCGCAATTTCGATAAGGGGTAAAATGAACACAAAGGGGACATGAACGGGAATTATTCCAATTAAGATATGAAGCACTATAGGTAGGGCTCTCAAGTTGACTAAACAGTAATCAGAATATAGATATCTTCTGCACCTCTGGCTGTATAAGTTTTTGAACGGTAAATAATTCTGATCTGATGTCGTTGCTTTGCAATAGAATTCCAGTTGTACTGCATACTTGATAGCCCTCCGAGAATAAGTCAGAATACTGAAGATAAAGGAAACCTTGATAGTCCTGAGCATAATAAAGAAGACCGATAATACCAGGCATCAATCACTCTGAAAGATATAGCCGAGAATGTAGAGAATTCCGACTACTGACTTCTGAAAGATAACCCGATTAGGATCAATCCTGAGAATACCCGAGCACCTTAGAGTCAGCCGAAGAGATCATATAATAACTTCACTCAGAACCAGCCACTACCTCTCTAGTATATCCATATCTTAAGTTGGTATAAAGGCTTCGAAAAACCAAAACAGGGAAAGATGGAAGAGATTAAGAATCAAAGGAAGGATGATCAAGATAGAATAGATAACTCTGTACTTGTAGTTGGACTGTATAACCAGGACTCAAGCATTCCAGTTGCAAATTTCTTTACCATTAATTTGTCGTCTGGACGTATTGAGGATGTAGAACCTAGGCTAGGCTCTGATACCATCCTGTAACGCCCCGATCCTGCGGGTACGGAGACGTTACTGCGACGTATATACGCAGGTCAGAAATACCCTCACGTATATACGCTAAGCATCAGTACAGGCAAGAATCAGAGTACGGAAGCAAGTGGTGCATTATACATTCCAACACATGAGTATAATTACAAAGTTATCACCAGAGGTGACAAATATTACAATAATATTACATCACCGATAGGCGCAAATGCGAGAATACAAAGGGATGTACAAGAATGAACAGTATAAAAGGCACTCACGAGTTTACAAAAGGAAAACTCGAGAGGCGCACAGGGGGCCTGGAAGGATAAGGCTCCAGACGGTCTGCTGGGGATCCATGCTTCAGCTGCGCCACTCTGATCAGCAACTGGGGGAATCCACACGCTCCAAGCTCCATGACTTGGACATGAGGATCCAGGGGAGTCAGATAGAGCTCCCAGGCGAGTGGTGATACGAATGCCAAGTGGCGAGCAAAGATAAGCACATGGTATAATACCACAAGATCAGGAGACTGGTGGAATAGAATATAAGTGGAAAGGCAGGACATAAACAGGTATAATACAATAATCATAAAATCGAAAATCCGAAGTAAAACCCTGATGAAAGCAATTGTGGCGAGACAAGTGGTATAACCAAGTTGTAGAGCAACATAACAAGTTATTATCTTGGCATTTTATTATTATTACTCGTCCGACCCATATATCTAGGTATGTGTCCTGGTGTACATCTCAACACACATACATCCATATATAAGTAAGTCGAGGTTGTTATTGGAAGCTGATGAAGAACTGATAGCTCATACTTATAGTAGTTCCCGACCGCCCGGGACACAGCCATTGGGGGCCTTAAATCCCCCTAACACGCATCTTCTGGGGCCTGAAATCCCCCTAACACGAATCGTCAGTTTTGGTATTCCACTACTATAAGTAAGGCATCATACCGGCATCCATCACTTCCTCCCATTCCCCGTGTAGATTGTCCTTTTTATGGCTTATGAAACATAATTATCAGATTACGGGAATGAGTAGGAACATAACTGGTCATAACAGGAGAACATAACAGGCATAACAGGAGTCATAACGGGCATAACGGGAGTCATAACAGGCATAACGGGAGTTCATAACAAGAGATCAGGTACTACATTCCCGTAATGTGATAATCATGAGTAGAGAGTTATTCATAACAGGTATCAAGTTTTATCATGCCAATGACAAGTGTTCATGTAGGTGACAGGTGATAAGTCATGTCAAGAGATTGATATTAGTCCGGTGGCAAATCATGTCATAACAAGGGGCATTTGCCAAGTAGTAGCATGTCTGGTGTCAGGTGATAACACCTCAGTTGTCAGGTGATACAAACAGGTGTTAAATAGTAGCATGTAGTTGACAGGTATGAAGCAATGGCATGTCAAGTGTTAACATATCAGGTAAGTACATGGCATGTGATAAAGTAGTAGCTGAGCACAACCAAGCGGAGCTGAGCAAGCTGGAGACACAGACAGCAAACAGTATTTAACACTGGAGCGTCTGGCAAGGTTACCGGGACAACTCGGCTTAAGGTGCGAGTAGAAAATCTGGCAGCCTCTCGCCTAGACGAATCTAGTGGTAAAGTGATGAACGCTGATCATGATAACCAGGCGGAGCTGAGGGACCTGACGGTCTCAACTCACCTCTCTTTCGAGATAGTGAGAGACCGGAGGCTGAAGGACGGAGAGACCTGACGGTCCCAATCACTTCCCTTTCGAGATAGTGAGAGACCGGAGGCTGAAGGACGGAGAGACCTGACGGTCCCAATCACTTCCCTTTCGAGATAGTGAGAGACCGGAGGCTGAAGGCTGAGGAACCAAGAACGATCGGGGTTTAAGCGCACTCTCGGTGGCTACCAGCCATCCCCGGAGTGGGCAGAAACCCAGAGTCCAACCACCACGAAGGGTCGGCCACGCATGGTATGAAGCAGTAAAATACATCACAGGCATGGTATATGTACAAGACTGAAACTACCCTAAATACAAGCATTCGTCACAGAGCAATACATGTCCAGTCATTGGCACTCGGCCCGTACACAAATACAGGGACCCAGCCCAATGCAAAATACATTAAACATGGAATAAAATACATGTCGACCCGACGAAGCGGGGAAACCCAAATGGAGGCGAGGACACTCGCCTAAATCTCCGGAAGAACCGAAAACTCTGAAATCCATGGAACACGCGTACGCGCCATAAATATAATAAGTGAAGAGGAGAGAGAAAGAGTTAGAGAGAGAGGAAAACTAGAGAGAGAAGTATATGGAAGGAGAGAGTGCACAGGGAGACGCGAGTTTTGAGAGTGAGACGCGGGAGTCGCAGACGCGGGAGTCGCAGACGCGGGAATCGCGTCGCAAAGGTGCCACAAACGCGGGGTTCGAGACACGCGTTCAAGTCAGGACACGAGAAGAACGCGAACGCGGTCATGGGTTCCGCGTCGCGTTAGCATGAGAAGAACACAGACGCGGGCATTAGCTCCGCGCCGTGCAGACATGAAAGGGACACAGACGCGGGCATGGACTCCGCGTTGCGTCGGTACAAGAACGCGAAGGCCGCGTTTAAACAGATGCCAAGAACGCGAAAATCCGCGTTAAGGCGTTGCCTGAACGCGGGGGTGAGATCCGCGTCAGCAATATACAGAGAAGAGAAGGGAGAGAGAAAGGGAAAGGTGCTTGCTTTGGTGGTGGTGTTATTTGGTGGAGGAGTTGGATTTTGATAGAGTAATGAAAAAGAAGGTGAAGGAGGTGATGTTTGGAGGTTGAAGTAGTGGAGATGGAGGTGGTGTTGTGATGGTGAAAGTGATGGTGGAAGTTAAGATGGTGGTGGAAAATAGTAGAGGTGATGGTGATGTTAGTTGTTTGTCGTTGTAATCGTCACCGTAATGATTACCGGAATAATCGCGAACGATTACCGAAATAATCATCGGAGATATTACCGACGAAGAAGAGCTCGGCCCCAATCCAAAGGAGGTGGCCGGCTCTTGATGTGGTGATGGGGTGGTGGTTTTGTGGAGGGTTTTGATGGTGGTGGTATTTTTGTAGAAGGTAAAGGAGAAGGTGGAGGCTTTGGCGGAGTTGTTGGAGTTTGTGGTGGTTTACATGGAGATGGAGGAGGAAGAAGATGAAGGTAAGGAGTTGGAGAAGTTGTATTGGTTGTTGTTGTGGTGGATATGAAGGAGGAGTTGGTGGTGGTTAGAGTTTTGGTGAAGAGAAAAATGAAGTGGAATGAAGAAGGAAAGTTTATATAGGAATTGGAATTGTGAAGGTGATGTAAAAATGTTTAGGGAGGGGGTTTTTTGTAAAATGGAGGGGTTAGGTGGCTCTTTGGCCGGCCATGGTGATGGGAGAGGAGTTTGAATGGTTTGGGATATTTTGGAGAAGATATTTTTGGTGGAGGAGAGATTTTTGGAGGAAATATGTAGAAGATAATGGAAGAATGGAGAAGTTTGTAGAATTTGGTGGAAGGAAAAGGAAGGAAAGAAAAAGGAAAAAGGAAAAGAAAATGAAAAAAAGAAGATATTCTCTTGGAAGAAAAAGTGAAAATAATTAGAGTAGCGGATTCCCGGGATTTAGTTGCGGATGCGGAAAACTTTCGGAAAAATACCGAAATCGTCCGAAAATCAAGTATCTCGGAACGACCCGCAAAAATTCTCAAAAATCGAGAATATTATTCTAAGAATCACGATGAAATTCGTTTCAAGAAATTCTTTATAATTTTTAAATTAAAAATCCTGGAGTCGGCCGCCAATATCGGTCGACACCAAATCTGGCAGAAATCTGATAAATTCTAAAAATTTCCAAAAAATGAATTAAGATAGTAAATATTATTCTAAGTAAATACGGGAAAGCGGTTTCTCAAAATTTGACTCCATTTGTAAATTAAAAATCCAGGAATCGATCAGCGGTGCTGGTCGACACCGGTTTTGAAGATTTTCCATTTAATTCAGAAAAATTTCAGAAAATCATAGAAAATATAAAATATTGGAAAATGATGTTTGAAACTGAAATCGGTAAAATCTGAATACTGGAAAGATCAAATTGAGTAAGACACTAGGATCGGGTCCCTGGTTCAGAGAAGAGCAGACTCTGAGTCCACGAATCCGGATCCAAGACAAAACGATCATATAAATAATTCATAATAAAAAATAAATACAGGAAGTAAATCGAAAAATACGATCAGAAAATATGAATACGCAACTAGGTACGTATTCCGTGAGCGGGGTGTTACAAATTCCTCTTGTCCTCAAGCAATTGTGCCAGCATCTGTTTGAGGGAATTGATGGATTCTTGTTGAGCACGAATCATCTCGAATTGTTCCCTCTGGACCTGGGCTTGTTGTTCAAAGCGCCTGGCCGTCTCCTCAGGAGTATTTGTCATGTAAGCGAAGGCTTCCTTCTCTATGAAAGAGTTTGAAACTGCGATTCTCCAACGAAGAAATGTGATTCATTTACTTCAATGCTCCAAGCTAGGGCACTGTAGTTGATCGGGGCAACCGCACCAGTCCGAGTGCGAGTATGCCAGTACACTCCTGGTTTCGTGTCGGACTCGTCAGGGCTGACTGCTGCTTGTTTCTCCCTACTTCTGCTTGCCATGTTTGAAGTGACTTCAGGGTACTCCATGTCAGAGAAGGTTCTCCTCCTATGGGAGCGACACCTTTTGACTGATCGGGAAGTTGGGATCAATCGTCTAAACACCGATTGTTTACCTGTATGTAAGCTGCAGCGGCATTCAGAGAGCGTTGCCGTGATGAGTTGCTCACAGCAACAAGATGGAGTGATCTGATTAGCACTCCTTTTCATTGTCAAATAATCTCTTAGATCTATCGGAGGGGGATCAAAGAGATCAACCTCGGGTTGTCGAGGGCTTTTCAGCTTCTGAGAGCTATCCTTGCATTGCAAAGTTGAGACGCGGAGCTCACGTCTTGTAAGATAGACGCGGCTCTCGCGTTTTGGCTCTGAAACGTGGGTCTCGCGCCTCTGCTGAAAAGAGACGCCGACCTCGTGTTGCTGATTGTCGCATCTGGCTAGCGACACTCTTCTTGGTCCTACGTATAACTGTAGAGACGCGGGTCTCGTGTCTCGGATGAGAAGCACGGACCTTGCGCTGCTGAACGTCGCGTTTGGGAGGTGGATCTTCGGAAATGCAAGCCCGTTGGACTTCGCGTTTGGGTCTCCATACGCAGACTCCGTGCGTCTGACGGAATTCAAAAGAGACGCAAGCCTGAGCCTTGCATTCTGTCTCTGCTGGACAGATGATTGTTCCAGCTTCTTGCGCTTGCAATTGTCGTGCGCGTCGTCTCTGTCGACGTTCAGTGTTCCGGTTACGCCGTAAGGGTTGCTGGGAACCCCCGGTGATTTGGAGCTGAGGAAGGGGACAAGCATGAACGGGCTGAACATCAGCAACGTCGACCTTGCGGGTCTCATGGGAGACGTTTACGCGGGAGTCACGTGTGATATGATCAGCCGTGACACTCTTCTTGTCAGTCACATCTGTCGGGGTCTCAGAGCGGACTTGAGAGCGAGTCCCCGAGGAGATCTTACGGTACTGCCGCGCCCTAGGGCTCTTGGAGCCAAAAGAGAGGAACTCTTCATACTCTGCCTGGTCGAACTCACGATAGGTGATTCGACCATTTTTTTCATGTAGGTGATGTCACCTTGCGCCACGACTTGCTCATTGGTAGAGAAAATAGTCCCTAGCGGAGTCGCCATCTTTTGTTTGGTAGGGGAAAAATTGAAGATCGAGGAGTAACTTCTTTGTTTGATTGTAAAGAAAATTACCGCGGATCAATAATCCTCTTACAAGAGAGGGGAGATATTCAAGCTTAGACATCCCCTTTGTTTAAAGCCGAGTTCTTGATGTGGCGATGAAAAGTGAATTTTTTTTTCGTTGACCGGGTGAACGTCAGGTCCTTTGGGAATCCTCTCTTTGGATAGTAGACGAAATAACACAACTTCTGTCCACCAAGGATCTCAAAGAGATTGTAGGTAAAGACGAACTTGTGCACAGCAAGTTGTTCGAAGAGTAGAACTCTCTTTCTTTTCAGCTGGAGGTCTTGGTGCTTCTACGGCTTACAACCGAAGTTTTTCTTACCAAGAATTTTTTGACCCCTCTTCCATAGCAAACTAGGCTATTTATAGAGGTTTCAGAGGGTAAACGTGTCCCCTAAAAATACTCCATAATGGGGTTAACTCCCTCATTACGTGGGCAGTAATTGACCCAGTAATGAGGGCAGTTATAACAGAGACGCAGGTATTGCGTCTTGCTACTGAAGTAATGCTTGAGAGATGCTGGTTTCCAGTTCCGTGTCAAGCTTCACATGAGATGCGGGTTTCAAGCTCTGCGTCATGGTATCACAATAATGCTGAGATGCGGCTTTCGCGCTCCGCGTCTTGGACCTTGCAGTGATGTTGAGACGCGGGTTTCAACCCTCACGTCTTAGTGCTGCGCTAGTGACGATGACTAGCCTTGCGTCTGGAGTTTGGATTCTGTTTTTTAACGACTTGTCTTCAGTGATTTTTAGACAGTCTACACCCACCACCTCCAACAACCACTACAACTATCATAACCATCACCACCAAACAACTCCCACCACCACTCCTCCATCAAACAACTCCACCACCAACCTCCTCTCCCTAGGGCAGTCGCGCCGCCCCCCACCTCCAGCCGCGCCGTCGCCGCCCTAGGGCCGCCGGCAGTGGCCGGCCGGCCGCCGCCGAACACACCCCCCTCCATCCATTTTCTTTCTTTCTTCTTCTTTCTTTATTTCTCTTCCTCTTCCTTTATTTCGTTCTTTCTTTTCTTTTCCCTTTCTTTTCCTAAAATACCCACTTTCCTACATTCCCTAAAATACCCTCCACCTCACCCTAAAATTACTTCCCCTTAATTACAATCATACCCCTACCCTTTTAATTCCTATTTCCTCTTCAAAAATACCCTATTTTCTCTCTCCCTCTCTCCTTCCTACAACTTTCTCTCTCCTCTCTCTCTCCTCTCTCATTTCCTCTCTAATATATATATATATATATATATATATATATATATATTTATATTTATATATTTTAATATATACATTTGGGCTAGTGGCTTGCTCGCATGGGTTTGCGGACTTCTCGGATTTTAACCCAGTATTTCATTCCGGTTTCAGGCGAGTGCTTTATATTAAACTTAAAAATAACTACCCATAATTTATTGCATGATATTGATATGTGAACATCGTATTTCTATCGTAACATGCCTAACACTTGCTACTGTAATTTTTAGTACCTGTCTCCTTGCTATACGAGTTAATAAATGATATTGCACTCGGTATTTATCCGACACTTGACATGTTATACTTGACACGTGACATCTGACACCGATACTTGACATGTTATACTTGATATATGATTCATGATACCGGCAATCGGTATTTACACCTGCACTCGGTATGTTATACTTGACACCTGATATGCGGCACTTGATATTAGACACCGGTACTTGATATGTCATACTTAACACTTGATCCTGACACCAGATATATGACATACATTCATGTGGTTCAAGTACATTGACTTGACATCGTGACCCTTGACCGGACATTATCACCCATGATACCTGTATTATATGGCATATTCATGACTATCACTTTTACGGGGACTTGGCATGATTATTATATTTTTACCAGATATTTGGTATTCCTGAACTCCTGTATACTTGAACCCCTGAAATAGGGAGGCTCCTGACATTACTCCTGATATTATACTCGTGTTGACCCCCGTAATAGGATAACCATGGATATTGGACTTTTGTGAATACCCTGTGGACTTTAATATTTGACACTCTGTTATATTTAAATAACTTACACCGGGATGAGGAAAATTGATGGGTATCGATATACCTTCTGTGTTTACGGTGGTCACACATATGTTGTACAACTAATTCTTGGGATTCGACCTGGAGGCCACCAGGCGCTTCTGAGGGGTGTGCTGGTACCCCTACCCCCTGCCTGCCTGTCGGGCGTACTATAATCCCCTGGGTATATCCTTGCGGGGAACGGTGACACTCTATTCCTATTCGGGCGTATACTAAGACCTTTGGGCATATAGTAAATCCCGGTACCTAGCGGTACGTTTCGGCTCAGTACCGGATACTCCTGAACCGTTGTCCCGGGCATGTCGTGACCCATTCTAAACATGATTCGTCGTTCCCCATCAATTTTCAATAACCAGCCTCGCTCGACTTGCATGCGGAAGTATATGGTACGGGCCATATACCGAAACATACAAATTGAACGAGTCTTAATAATAACTTGATAATTGACTTCATACTATATGAATTTTATTGTCATTTCTATACTTGCTATTTATTGTAGTTACTCCATGCTTGCTAATTTGATTACATGACATTTGACTTGCTACACTTGCTTTTATTTCATGCCACATTAATTCTAATGTCATTTTCATATTTCACTATTTATTGTGGTTATTCCATGCTTATTGATTTGAGTACATTATACTTGACCTTATGCACTTACTTTTATTTATACTTACCATTTGGGTTCTTCTTACACTTGCTGGGTTGCCCACTAACAACCCTGAATTTGCATGTCCAGATCTTGTAGCTTGGACTGAGGTGGACCCTTCAGCTGAGGACCAGGTCTACTTCGAGGAGCAGGCGGATCAGCCGTAGCTCCATCCTGTCTTTCCCCACTCGCGAGACTCTTTTCGCTTGTGAGTTCTTATCTTTTATACCCTGTACAGTCTACTTTTGTACTACCTGGTGATGTAATATTTATATAATATTATGTCACAAACTGTGATGACCGAGTACTTGTACTATTTTGTGTTGGAATGTATAACACTATGTATTTCCGCACTCTGATCCTTATATTGTGTTGTATTGATACTTAGCGTACGTACGTGATAGTACCATCGCCCTGCCCCCGTATCCGCGAGAGTGGGGCGCCATAGGAATCAACACACGATCTCACGATGAACCTGGGATGCTCTGATACCACTTTGTTATGCTCGCCCTTGCAACAACCTCACTGAGGAATCCACCAAGCAGACGGAGACAAATGCAGCCGGAGACGTACCCACTTGACAAAAACAGATAAACAATAGAGAAAGCAAACAACACAGTATTTAACGAGGTTCGACAATTTGCCTACGTACTCGGGGCAAGGGAGAGAGGAATTTTATTGACTCAACAATCAATACAGGCAAATACAGAGGGATACTTGAGGGATCTTTCTTGGATACAATACATGAGGGCTCTAGTCCTTATTTATAGCCACAAAGTCCTAAGATTTTAGAAAACCCTGATTGGATTTGATCCCAAACCAGAAAAGGAATCCTAATCCAGAAAGGTCAGTAGAAACGCGTATGTCGGTCGACCGGCCCGGTCGACCACACCAACCGAGAGTAGCGCCTTGTTAGTCGGTCGACCGGGCGGTCGACTGGGCTATTCCTGTGCACGTCGTGTACACCGGTCGATCGGCCTTCTCCACTGGTCGACCGGGCGGTCGACCGGGAGCTGCCCTGGCCTGGTTCAATGCGTCGTTCTTACTCTTTTTGATTTATGATCTCTGTGCTATCTTCCTATATCTCCTCTATCTCCTCTCTCCCGACACCTGCTTGAGTCATTTTCTTTCTTCCTATTCACAATAGGAACATAAGTATATTCAATCTCCACCTGCACAAAAAAATCAAATCAAAGAATGAGTTATTGTGATTGCATGTATTAATTAGTTCAAGTCTCTTTTAAAATATCTTGATATTCTTATACTGATATCTAACTTATTATGTTATATATCTAACTAGATTGTATTGTTTGTACAAATTGAAACTAAGAAAGATTCCCTACACATTTATTCCACATGCCTTAATCTAAAATCGGCCATCACAAATCTGTATTCTTAAAATTTTCACTTTGACAAACATTGAATTCAGAACACGTCTAGTTTTCTCAGACATTATGAATAAATTAGATCACTCCAAATATTAAACCAATTGAAATATTAGTTGACCACTTTAGGCTTATATCAACCATAATTGACTGTGTTTCTACTCCTTCATCTAAACCATCACCATTTGATTCTTATTTGACAAACCTTGATTACAACTTCAATATTATTTGTACTATCTTCAATAGCTGAAATAGACATAAAATCCTAAGTATCTTTAGTTCAATAAGAGAAGAGAATTAAAGGGTAAATCATTTCCTCAAAATTATGTACAATTGGTGTTTAACTAAGAAAGGGAATTCAGCGTGGCTCTGTAGTTAAGGAACGTCAAGAGCATAAAATCTTTCATATGAGTTATGCTGACCTGACTAATTAGACTAGTAAAATTGAGGTTTTAACTAACCCAATAATTCTAAGACCTTTATTAAATATCTCACCAACCTATATTAATCATAACTTTAAAAGTGATGTTGTTATCTAGCTTATAACCCTAACTTTTATACCAATATTTAGACATACATACCTGATCTGTTCAGGATTAACCATCATTACATGTTATAGTTAGGTCGAGGATTAGCTTTCATATTTGAGTTTGATGTAAATTATGATCAGACCATACAAGTTAGCTAAGCGTTAGAATCTTAATCTTTACTTAGTCTAGCATGAGGAACAGAGTATGATTGGAAATCTTATAATTTGGGCTCGTGTAAATAAGAATACTAGTCCTTGCCACGTGTAGGATGGTTAAATAACCATGCGCGGTTTGTCCCCCATACAATGCTAATTGGGATCTATTAAAACTATATTATCTAAAATAAATAATTTTCTTATAATCTAGTATTATAATTAAGACTAAGAGACTACCTCCTAGTCTCTTTGGCTGTTGCCCCTTAACTTATAATTATCAAATTTTGGATTTGATACTATTAGACATTTTAGAAACCAGACTTCTATTTTGAATTTACAAACTATAATTTCCTTTTAAGTTTAGAGATAAATTAATCTGTTTTGATTTTTTCAAATATTATTTTAATTGTCAAGATTATTAGTTAGAAATTTTAATTTAGATTCTTGTTACATGTATTTAAAATTTGAAAAGTAATCTATTTTAATAGCTCGAGCAATGAATTTTTTTCCTGAAGTTATCTTATAACTAGAAAATATTTAATCTTTCTCATGTCATTACTAGCTTTTATTCAATGAGATATTTATATCATCTATTCAGTTGACTTATTATATTTATTAAAAGCATATTCATAAATGTAAATTTATACACCTCCTATGTAAGTGTTTTCACTATTTTAATAATAATAAAATGTATAAGAATATTCTTATCTAAGTTTTGAAAAACATTAAATTTCAAATTTTACTATTCGTTAAATTGTGTACACACACATTAAAATTTGAAATTTGAAATTTTAAAGGTATTATTTTATAGTAAAATATTTTGAAATGATTGTTATGTTTTACATATCATGTAATTCATGTCTTTTTTTAAAAGAGTTTACATCTTTAGAAAGGATATTATAATTTTCACTATTAATCAAGTTATATTTTTTTTCAAAATTATTTATTTTTTAAAATATTTTAAATGTGACATTTTTTCAAAACTAAAAGATATATAATGCATACATTATATGCGTGTATTATTTATGAAAATTAAGTTGCATGTACAAAGGGAAAAATTAAATATTGTATCCTAATTGCTAAAATAAGAATGATGATTTGTTCTTTTCCAGATGAAAATTCAGATACTATTAAGAATATAAATGGTAAGACAAATTAGGATGCATTGCTATCTGGTAAGGAGCCAATTTGCAGTCATCTTATAAGATACTAGAATCCAGTATAGAACATTATCAATGTTTTAATAAGATGAGCAGAATGTATAATAAATGTTTTTTCCCTAGTACATGCATAGTTTTTGAAGTTTTGATAAGTATACGCTTTAACTACATTTGCAGATATATGTGAATTTCATGTTAAACTTTTGACACTAAATGTGCATTCAAAGGCATTTGACAAACATAAATTTCTTGATTACTCTTCAGCATATTAAATATATGTATATACATATACACTTGAAAAATCAAATGCAATGTATATATACTTTGTCATAAATTATTATGGGATAATTTACTCGTCTTGAAACCAAGGTAACATAGAAAATTTTATAGCTACCTTGTTATCTCAAATGGGGGGAGACTCTGACAATTACCCAAATGCTTTATAGGTATAATAAAGGGTGTCAATATTCATAATAATATGGTCATGAAGAGTTAAACTTTTGACTATCACCACTTGAAAAATAAAAAGACTGTTAAGCCAGTGTCTGACCCAAAAAATATAAAGTCATCCTGACTAAGGATTTTTCTACAAATATAGCCCTGGATTCATCGAGGGAGATGGGATTAGGCCCATAACAGAGTTCACCGACATCGAGAACCCAACTTCAATACAAGAGGTTCAGTATGGTGGAAAACAAGCTGGACTGGTGATGCTCGTGTGAAGTATTGAGCTAGATAAGTGTATATCCTATATGTAGCATTAAAGCTACTGCCCTTCTCTATGGTGATGATGCTTTTATGATACAGTTAGGTAAGGTTGAGTTAAACTCTTAATAAGTCAAACACATGCAGTTTAGAGGTTATAACAACCAACTATAGTACCTTGGATGGCTTACCTGTGTGAGAGGAACCGTGACGGTCGTGATTTGGGGGCATGACTGACCCCAAGAAACTCTAATGAGGTGGTTACTGTGAGCATGACCATTAATGCTCAATCCACTTGCTCAATAGATGAGGACATATTGTGTGTGTTTTTCATCAATATCTAGTTAAAGAGGCCTAATTCAAAGTTTAATCCATTATGTCTCTCGGACGGCGATGGATATTGAGAAGAACCATGACAACCGCGATTGGGGGTATGACTGACCCTAAGAAACTCTAATGAGGTGGTTACTGTGAGCATGATCATTAACGCTCGATCCGCTCGCTCAATAGATGAGGAAATATTGTGTGTAATTTTCATCAATATCTGGTTGAAGAGGCACAATTCAAAGTGTAGTCCATTATGTCTCTCGGACGGCCGATGAATTTATTAAGGGTAAATTCAAGACCGCAAGTTATTTAACCCGAATCTACAATATGAGGTTGCCCAACCTTATCGTGTTTATGTTTTGTTTATATCATTTTGTTTTATATTGTCTTCCCTGAAACTTCAGTTTTTGAGGGGACTGTTAGAGTTTATTTATTAAAAACTTGACCTTTTCCATCTACATTCTCCATGCCAACCTTTTTTTACTCTATTTGACTTTGATTTTCTAATTAGTTACCTGTTTAGAGATTAAAATTGATTTGATTCTATTCTTGATGAAACAATTAAATAAGTATTTATATTGCATGTCATTAATTTAAGAAAATAGTGGGAAATTTCTGACAAATTTTGGGCATCTCTGCTTAGTTCAATTATATGTGAGATGAGTGCTTGTCCATCACCCATGGTCCTTTCACAACCACTATTTTGTTAACAAAACAATTTTATTGCCCATATATTATATTATTCATTGTCCTCTTGATTTTCATTTTGGATTTTCATCTAATTCTGTGCACATCTGCAATTAATTTCTTTCACACCGCCACCCACTCACCCTATAGATAAATAGACAAAAATAGAAAATAGAAATAATGGAAAAAATAGACCAAGAAATGACAAAAGAAGAAGAAGAAGAAAGTACATATAGATTGTAATTGGCGAATTAATCTTGTTTGAATCTAGTTTAATTTCTCAAATTTGGATTCCTAAATTTTTTTTTATGATAACTTATTGGATAATTGGATATGGACATTAAATGCTACAAATACAAATAGAAACAATTCTATTCCTCACCGGATCTCAATTTTCAACAAAACACACCACCAACGACAGCAACTAAGCCATTTGTCCCAAGTATTTGGGGTAGGCTACATGAACCAAAAGAGAATTATGCCGGATCAGGCACATGGATCAGCTTTCTCCACTCATTCCTATCGAGCAGTATGCCTCCGCTAAGATCTTTAGCCTCTATATCTTGCCGTATTACCTCCATCCATGTTTTCTTCGGTCTCCCCTGCGCTCTTTTAACTTGCCCTAAATTGATACGCTCTACTCGCCGGATTGGCGCATCTGTAGGTCTACGTCGCACATGAACAAGCCATCGTGGGCGGTTTTCTCTCATCTTCTCTTCTATAGAGGCTACACCTATCTTAGTACGAATATCCTCATTTCTCACCTTATCTCTCCGCGTGTTACCACACATCCAACGAAGCATGCGCATCTCTGCTACACTCATCTTCTGAGCATGATATCTCTTTATATCCCAACATTCTGTGCCATATAACAAAGCTGGCCTAATAGCAGTCCGATAAAACTTTCCCTTCAGCCATAACGGGATATTACGATCATATAAAACTCCTGCTGCCCTCCTCCGTTTCAACCAACCGGCTTGGATCCTATGGTTGACATCACTATCGATCTCTCCATCCTTTTGGATAATAGAACCCAAGTACTTAAAATGATTGCTCATCGGTATTTTTTATCCATCTAGTCTCACAATACTATAATCTCGGATTCCCTGCTTACTGAATTTACACTCAATATACTCTATTTTGGCCCTACTTAATCTAAAACCTCGAGATTCTAGAGTTTGCCTCCATAACTCTAATTTGACATTTACCTCAGCTCTCGTCTCATCGATTAGGACAATATCATTAGCAAATAGCATACACCAGGGTAGCTCATCCTGAATAGCTGTAGTAAGCTCATCCATCACTATGACAAATAAGAATGGGCTCAATGCAGATCCTTGATGTAATCCAATTGTGATAGAAAAATCACTCGATATACCTCCACACGTTCTGATATTTGTTACTACTCCATCGTACATATCCTTGATTATGTCAATATACTTTATGGGGACTCTCTTTTTCATCAATGTTCACCATAATACCTCTCTTGGCACCTATATTATAGGTTTTTTCAAAATCAATAAAGACCATATGTAAATTTCTCTTCCTCCCTCGAAATCGCTCTATAAGTTGACGAAGCAAATGAATAGCCTCTGTCGTCGATCGCCCCGGCATAAACCCAAACTGGTTCTCTGATATTGTAATATTCTGTCTTAACCTGTGTTCAATTACCCTTTCCCAAAGCTTCATGGTATGACACATGAGTTTTATTCTACGATAGTTTGAACAACTCTGGATATCACCCTTGTTCTTATAGAGAGATACTAAGGTACTCTTCCTTCACTCATTTGACATTTTTTTAGTTAGTCAGATCTGTTAAAAGGTTTGTTAGCCATCTCACGCCTACCTCTCCTAAGCATCTCCATACCTAAATAGGAATTCCATCCGGGCCAACAGTTTTCCTTGACTTCATTCTCTTCAAGGCCTCTTTAACTTCAGATTCGCTAATTCTGCGTATATAATTATGATTCATATCCTGACACTGAATGGTAAGGTCATCCAAGTCTTGAGTAGAACTACCATTAAACAATTTATCAAAATATTCTTTTCATTTTTCTTTGATTTCTTTATCTCGAACTAAAGCCTTCTGATCCTCATCTTTGACACATCTCACAGTACATAAGTCTCTAGTCTTTCTCTCCCTTATTCAAGAATTCTTTATGTCCTTTTCAACCTCTTTGGTGTCCAACTTCTCATACACTTCTTTGTACACTTTAACTCTTGCATTCTGAACAGCTTTCTTAGCTTTTTTCTTGACTAGTTTGTACCTCTTAAAACTCACTCCATCACAAATTTTCTTCAAATCTCTATAAGAGTCTCGTTTAATCTTAATGGCAGTTTTTACCTCTTCATTCCACTATGATGTGTCCTTACATGGTGGAGCACCACCCCGTGACTCACCAAGTACATCTTTAGCTACTCTTTTAATACAGCTAGCAATTTTGTTTCATGTTGTATTGGGATCATCTTGGGCTATCCAATCTACTTCATGTACTACTCGATTTATAAAAACTCCTTAGTTACCTTCTTTTAGCCGCCACCATTTAACCTTAGGATCTAACTTACGTTTAATCATTCTAAATCTCCTTCTAATCTGGACATCTAAAATTAAGAGTCTATGTTGGGTTACTACACTCTCACCCAGTATTACCTTACAACCCATACAACAACCTCTATCTACCTTTTTAGTCAAAAAAAAAATCTATTTGCCTCGCACTTGATCTACTTCTAAAGTGATCAAGTGAGACTCTCTCTTCCTAAATCAAGTATTCGCTAAGATCAAATCATAGGACAAAGCAAAATCTAGAATCGAGTTACCTGGTTCATTTCTCTCTCCAAAACTAAATCCTCCATGTACACTATCAAACCCATAACGACTAGTTCCTACATGTCCATTGAGGTCATCGTCTATGAAAAGCTTTTCTCTAATGGGTATGCCTTGCACAATCTCATCTAAATCCTTCCAAAATTGACGCTTACTTGACTCATCAAGTCCTACTTGTGGTGTATAGACACTAATAATATTAAAAAACTCCCTACCCAAAATAAGTTTAACTAGTAAAATCCTATCACCCTTTCTCCTAACCTCCACTACATCCTCAAGCAATTGTTTATCTATGATCACACTCACCCAATTACGATTTCTATCTCTACCAGTATACCAAAGTTTATAAGCTCAAGGCTCTATAATTCTAGGTTTTTCACCTACCCACTTAGTTTCCTGCACACACAAAATACTAACCTTCCATCTAACCATAGCATCAACTAATTCTGTTAATCTCCTATAAGAGAACTTACGTTCCATGATGCTAACCTAATCTTATATTTATGAGCTAACTTCTTAACCTTCACTCGCTCATAAAAAATGTGATAACCCTTACTCATTTGGCACCACGTCCGGGCTCTGATGTGGTGTGTCGTTTCTGGACGACGACCTAGCAACCCTTGCCCACTTTTCACTACACCCGGGCTCGACGTAGCGCGTCGCTAAGTAGGGAACGCCCCAACGAAATTTAGTTCTTGGCTCATGTTTATAGTATGTGATAATGTTTTACGTTGGCTGTCACAGACTTACCCTAACCCTCCTCCTTTATCTTGGCTTGGGACAGGCAGTGGACGATACACTGACGGAGTTAATTTTCAACAAAACCCGATAATCAAAAATATATTTATATGAATCAAAAATATATTTTTATAGTTTACTTCAATCCATGCTGTCTTTTATATGATAAACATAATTTATAATAATATTATTTGATTATATTTTGATAAGTTTAGTACTTCTGGAAAAATAAATAAAAAATAATATATTTGAGCAGAAAATGATTACCTTTTATTTAATTTAATCAAAGCCGATCAAAGGGAGGTTTTCTCCTGTAACACTTATAGAAACTTTATCCGTACATCCGTCCGTCTTCAACTACGAGAGAGAGAGTAGCGTCGACCCTTTCATTATTCTTCCTCTCTCAGCTCTATTCTCCTTATTCCTCTTCCCTTTCCTCCTGACTGGTCGGTCAGTTTTCAACCGACAACAGCAGTGCACTAGTTTAATTTATTTTAACTTTAAATGAAAATTGTCACATCTAAAGAGGACATAGCGTGGGGACAACCACAAGGCCAATAAGAACTCAGATTTCTTATTGGGTTTGGATTTGCATCCCACGAATTTCCGATGGATCCGCATGTGGATAGGATCCGAGATGAGCCCGACCCGTACCCGCCGCTCAAGCCAACGAGATAAAAAGAGAGAACATACTCTGAGAAACAAACGCAGTAGTTGGAGACCAAATCCTTCTAACTGTAGAAGAAGAAGAAGTCTAAGGCCGTTGAAGTCTCAGCCAGTGCGATCCATGGACGCGGAGGAAGCTAAGGTTTTTATTTCACTCGGCATTTTTTTTTTTTTTTTTTTTTTGCATTCTATTCTCCTCGGATGCGTATTATCCTTGCATTTGCCATGCAAATATCTGGTTTCTAGGGTTTTTCTTGTGATCTCTCTCGCTCAGTGAAAGAGAATTAGGGAGAGATTTGTCGTTAGGGGGTCTGAGAATCGATTTGAATTGCTAGTAAAATTGTCTTCTGTTAACTAGGGCAGACAAAATTTTATACAAAAGGAAGCTATTGGAAGTTGTTCTTAGTGATAACAGACTGATCTGGCGAAAGATAAAGGTTGGATGAGACACTGAACTGAAAAACTAGCTTAGACTCTAGTATACAAAGTTTTAAACACATCATGCTCTCGAAGATACGGAAAAGAGAAGTTGAAATTCCAAGGAACATTGGGGGAAGACTGATTCCAAGAACCCACGACAATTTGAATAATAGTTTGCAGCAACGTGCGGGGTGGGCAGCTCTGTCGGCAACCTTCCTAGTGTGGGAGATGTAAATATGGGGTTTGGACTGTAAGAGCAAGTTACATTCATTGATGTGCAAGACTCACCATAGAGGGTCGCGTCTTGTGCTTTCGATCCAATATTTATCGATGTTGCTTTATCGATGTTGCTTTAGGTGCAGACACGGCATGGCTTAAGGGAACTAGCAAAGTTGATAAGAACTTAGGAAGGTCCATCGACTCAGCTTGCTCAGAGTTGGGATTCTCAAGGCTAGCAGCCATGCAGATGGTTCTTTTGTTATTGTATCTCTTTAGAAGGTCGAAAGTTGACATGGATTGATGACTGCACCATCCCTGTTGATGGCAATCAGCTGTGTCATGGGGGTGCTTAATATGATTAGGAATAGGGGAGGTAGGAAGCGGGAGACGGAGAGGAGTCAGTGGTGGATGAGGGAAGGGATGTCTGAAGTGCTAAGATGCTCTGGGTAATGCTGACTTGGTTGGTATTAATACCCTGGAAAATCAACTCACATCGACTCTTCCAAATGCACCAAGAAAAGAGAAGGTCTTTACAGATATAATCAGGACCATGGACTGCATTGCTGCTTAGCAAGTTAGCAAAGGCTTGATCCTATTCAATGAGGACTCAAAAGGATTGTGGGTCTGTGCCTATAGAACATTAGAACTCGCCTTTGCAAACGTGCACTGAAAAATAAGATGGGAAGTAGTTTCGGGCTCACACCACAAACTGCATATAGTGGTCCCCGCCTTATAAACGCCTGAAGCATGATGCTGGTTAATTGGTAAAGCATTATAAATACATTGCCAAGTGAAGAGCTATACTCTGAGGGGCTGGTCCTTCTTATTTCAGGAAGACAAGAGAGTGGCTTTAGTTGAGTGCGAGAAGGCATTGTTGCTGACTGGCCGTTGATGGAGGACAAAAACCAACCATTCACTCCATTCATGTAGTTGTAGAGAAATATATACTTATCAAGCATAACATAAATAAGCTCAAATTTGTGACTACAAAGTCTAATCGACTTATTCTGCATATCTGGATCGCTTCATGAATTTCTAGTTTTCAAAGACACTGACAAACATAAATGTGTGTTGGAAGCTAGCATAATCCAAACTATCAAAGGAGGCATGGAGGAACCAAACAATAACATTATCTTTATTCAAATTTCTGTTTGACTACATAAGTCTTTTTCTTCCATCAATGCTATTAAGGGCCATCCTGAGTTAAATAAGCACTATCATATTCTTCAAAACTGCCTTCATTTAAATTCGTCAGGCCCGTTTCCCATTAACTTTGATCATATTATTTTTCCTAATTTGTAATACGACAAGATATAGAGGCTAAAGGTCTTAGTGAATGCATATTGCTCGATAGGAATGAGTGGAGAAAGCTGATCCATGTGCCCGATCCGGCGTAAGTCTCTTTTGGTTCATGTAGCCTACCCCAAATACTTGGGACAAATGGCTTAGTTGTTGTTGGCGCACTTATAGGCCTTCATTTCACATGTCCAAATCATCTCAATCGATTCTTCTCATTTTATCCTCGATAGGATCATCCTCTGCTTGCTTCCATAAGGGAGGGGAAGCCAACTCATGATAAAATTACTGTTTGGATCTATGGAGGTATTTAATTATGATTGTTCAAATAACAGTACTCAATGACAATTTGAATAATGACCGCACCTTTTTGATATTTTCAGGCCAAGCTTTCGGCTGTGGAACTTGAACTTGGTCATGAAATCCGTGTGTTCACAAACCCAGCAACTTCATTAACATCAAATGAAACAGCATCATCTTCCAAAGGTATTTATTACCTTTTATATATGGCAACTCAAACTTCACTTTGTTTACTTCCTCTTATTTTTTCTTTAAACTTAGATTTGCTCCAATTGGAAGATAAACTAGAATGCAATCAGTATTAAAGGTTTTTTATTTTTATGCTTCGATTTATGTGTGCATTTGACTTCTGGAGCTGAATAATTGTACATTTATCTGTAAGGAAATTATAAATATTTTGTATTTAAGCTACTCTTTGTAAATTGTAAGTGTATATATAAATAAATTAACTCTGCATGTTTTTTTTGCAGAAGAACCAGATGACTTTTATGATTTCACTCCAGAAGATTATTATCGGCTCATGTCTGACAAATTGGGAGGTAATCTAGTTATATAAATGTTATTTTATATGTTATCCTGTTCAAATTTCTGCACAGATAATGGGGATTAAATCCTAGAATTGCAGCATAAAAGTTAACCACTTTAAGTCTAAGGACCTGGCTTTTGTCCTGACAATTCAGTTTCAGAACTCTAGTTCACGTTTCTTATATTCTGGAAGTGTATGATAGCTCAATCCCAAATTCTGAAGACCCGTAAAATTAGAGAAGCAGAGATAGCTGCTCGAAGGGCAAGAATAATGAAGGTACAAGAAGTTATGCTATTTGTCTAGTTTTTGTTAGTGATGTCCTAGATTACACTGTATCATGGTCTGTTCTGCCTAAAGCATTACCTTTTCCTGGTCTATACCATGCATTTCCATGTTCTTTTCTCTTTTCTTGTAGTACATGTTTTCCTTTCCGATAACAATGCTTTCTGTGTTGCACGACTCTATGAATTTGATATTATTTTTGTTCCTGTGAAGGCTTCCAAGTTAGAAAAATTAAAGAACATGCGAGAAACAAGATACATTGTTAAGGTGCTAATCTGGTGGTATTTGTGAAAGTGAAGATCTAAGGTTATTGTCACACCCCGCGTCACAAAATACACGGAAATGACACGTGACGAGAGTCGGCGACGTATATACGCGAGGAGAATATCCCACGTATATACGTTAAGCCTCAATATAACCTGAACCAGTTATATAAATCGACTAAGATGACATGATAACCACCGCAATATAACATATAAATTTCTATACAATGATACTTTATTCCATGAATAATCAATAGAACAAATATTGAGTCCTGTCTATAGAGAATGAAGTAAGTTCAACAAGAATAAACGAAAGGCAAGAACAAATACCAAGATCTAGATTATCAAGTGAAATCCGACTTCTGCTATTGTCATGTAATGCTCACTGAAATACATACAATCCTCTTCAGACACTTGATCGGCAGAAAAGAGTATCCCCTAGATTTGAACATGCAAATCTAGGTGAGTCATAAAACTCGCAACGAGTGTGTAAGATGAGGAAAGTAATAACATAGTATGTCACAAGTAAAATAACATGCAGTGCATAACTAAATAGTAATGAAGTTAGTCTGTTATAGAGTCATATGTCAGGTGTTTATCATATTATGTATATACAACAAGTGGACACACATCCTACGGTGCATTATGGAAGGTCTATTTTTATTAATTATGTTAGCGAACACCAATTGCCACATGCAGTAGAACGCATCCTATTCTATACGTACTACACATGTCAATTGAGGTTTTATATTATTTGAAACTGATTGGTGGAGACATTGTCTGTTTAAGTGGGTCCCGTACATACCATATTCCTGACGCTGAACCAGGCTGTACCGCCAGGTACTCAATAACAATAACAATATGAATAATACAGGATGTCAGTCATCTCCCGGAACCCAGGAGTGAAATCGTTTTTTTCGGCTGCGCAACCTATATCTTAGGTCCACTCATACAGACATTGTCTCACCTTTCAATTTTTCCATCCCGGTATAAGCTGTTTGATGTCATTGTTACTTAAATTACTAAGATTAATAAATGTCCGTGTTATCTAGATTACTGGAATAATACGATGATAATAATGGTAACAATGGCAATAGTGTAAAAATATACCAATATTATAGTAGAATAATGTATCTATATTTTCTCTGTAATTTCGGTAACATAAATTGTACTATTAACATGGCATTTTCTGATTTATCAATATGCTTATGATAAATAAAATAAGTAAATGTGACTATTAGGAAATGTGGAGGAAGTAACAATGTCAGATACATCGCATCCAAGATACACTGATCATAGTAATCAATGATGAATCTTCCTATAAGGCTCTGACAATAAACCAAGTGTGGCACACAGTGGTAATTTCAAGATTCATCACTCATATTAAATCAAGGATATCGAGATCAAAATGTTACTAAAGAGTGAAACATCCTCAAACAACATGGAACCTAGATTTTTTTCCCTGCATCTAATACTCAACATCAACAAGTCTCGGTAATGTTCTGACCAAACTAATAAGTGGGTGAATCCGAAACCCTTACAACCACTAATCCAAACTCAACTTATGATCCAACCATCGTCAATCCTATCTATAAGTATTAATCAAGATCTAATGTAAGGAATATAAATTTCAGGTCAAACTCCAACTCTAATTAGGCCAATACACAAATTTAAACATCAAAATAACAATTAACAAACTTATTATAAAAGAATTAAAGAAAACTAACCACAAGTTCAATTAATCAATAAATTAGTCCTCTCATTTCCATCAATATCCCTGAGTTAATTAGCATACTAGAATCTCAATATTTAGTTGTACTTAATCAAATATTTATTATTCAATTCGATCAAGATTATCAGTTAACCTCCAGTCTAATAAAGTTCAGAGACAAATCCAAGCATCAAGAGATTCAATCTTTTAATGAAACAACACCCCATCTAATCAAACCTCAAGATTCAATCAAATTACAGTCTAAAATTCATCAATTAAATCTAAATCAAAATGATAAATGACTAAACATGAACCGATAGAAAAACTAATACCTCGGTGATAAAATACAGAGTTTATATAGCATTTAAACATCAAGTGTATGTCCGATCTATTGTCTATAATATATCTAACTCTCTCACAGAATAATAATCTACCGTTAATCTATTGCATTCCCCTAGATGAATAGGACTTAAAGATCAAGTTAAAGGCATAATTCCTAAAGAGCAACAATTCAGTATTCCACCAAATGATTTCAGGATTTACATTTATTTATCTAGAACATGTGAAATAATTAAATGTAAATGTACATGAACACTACAAGGCAAAATATTATACTAGCAATTAATTCATAAAACTTTATAATTTCTGAATACTATAAAATTAATTAAACAATTCAAATAGCGAATAATGAATAATTAATTGACAATAATTTATTGAAGAAAGTGAAAAATATTCACACAATTTAAATAAATAACCATTAAATAGATAACAAAATTTAATTCAGTAAATAATAATTAATTTAAATAGATAAAAACCCTAACATTGCTTGTAGTCACGGATCAGGACTCACTATCTCGATCTGAGTCGTCCTCGAAGTCATCATCATATGCAAACCTCCCATAGCTCGCTCTGCTGCTGTCCGTGAGTGTCTGTTGCTGGTGGTGGAAAGAGACGATGTTGATGGGTTGCTGTCGGGTTCGGGGAGCACAAGCAGGTGGGGTCGTGAAAACTAGAAGAGAGAGAAAACTAGAGAGATACAGAGAGAGCGTGGATGAGGGAGGCACAGACGACAGGGTGAAGAGAACAACAGAGGGAGAGAGGCAGACGGTTGGGCTCGCGCGTAGAGGCCGACTTGGGGAAGGACACAACAATATTCGGCGGTGGGGAAGAGGTGACTGTGGGCGGTGGTTGCACGACGGGGAAGACGACGGCTCGGGTGCAGGCTGCAGGGGAGCTAGGGAAGGAGGGTGGCAGCAACAAGGAGGAGAAGAAGAAGGAGAAGAAGGTGGTGGTTCGGTTTGTTGGTTGTGAAGCGAGGAGAGGGGAAGCGGTGAGGAGAGCTCGACAGCTACTAGGCCACCAGCTCGCAGTGGCAAGGCGAGCGAGGTCGGTGGTCGTCGGGGGCGACGAGAAGGAGGTGCAACACGGCGATTGTGGGAAGAGAGCAAAGGGGTAAAAGGCGTGCGAGAGGAAGGAGGGTTGGGTTTTCTATGGGTGTGGAGAGGAGAGAGAAGAAAAAGAGAGGGAAGTGTCGCTCGGGGAAGAAGGGAGAAGGTCTCGTCGACTGGGGTGCAGGTGGCGGCAGGCGGTTGGAGCAAGGAGAAGAGGAGGAAAAGCGGTACGTGGTGGCGGCGGCTGGGCATGCAAGCGAGGAGGCGACTAGGGTTGCAGGGTGAGGGAGAAAGACAGAAAAAGTAAGATTATATATAAGGAGTATATGGGCTTGGGTTTGTTTAGGCTTGAGTTTGGGCCTAATTGAAAAATAAGGAGAAAAGATGAGAATATGTAGGAGTTGGGCTGAGCTTTTGAACTTGGGCTCGAAATAAAAGAAAATGGAAAAGAAAAGAAATGGGTATCTCAATATACTCTTACAAAGGAATAAAATAATAATGATAATAATTATAATAAGTATTAACGATAATAATATATATAGCCAAATAAATATATAATATCTCAAAACAAATTATATATGTAATAATAACAGTAATGATTCATAAATCAAATTAATGAATAATAATGAATAACAATGATTATTAATTTATTTATAATAATAATTTAAAATACTAATACAATCAATTAAATAATTAGTAGAATGATGATTAATGATGATAATAAGAATGAAATAACAATTAATAATAAGAATACGTTAAGTAAAGTCAAATAAATGTTTTAACATATAATCAAGTATTATTAACTGAGGATATTACAGTCATTATGATTTATGAGAACATAGCTTTATAAATTGTGAGGTTCCAAGGATGAAGAAATAGTGGAGATAGAATATTCAACGATGCATTAAAACTTGGGGTAGCTTTCTATGGACAATTGAAATGAATGACTTTTCTGTTATACTTGTTAGGAAATATAAAATTTGTTGGGAAATGATGAAGAGCAACCCTAAAACCAGTTTAACAGAATATTGATGATGTATGAACAAATACTTTTTCTGAAGTTAAACTCAGTGATGTCTATGAAGGTGCAAAGAAGGCGAGTTTTCTCTGCATGTGATTGAGCATAGACTTAAGTTCCATAGATAATATTGTCAAGGAATGAATTTGATGGAGGAAAAAGGACAAAATGACATCCAAATAAAACTACTTGCCTGTTAGCTCGAAATATTTTTTGAAACTGGTCGAATTTATCTTTCGCTCTTGCCGGAAGCACAAAATCTGACTTAAATTATGCTCCGTCCTAAGGAGGGGTAAATCAGATTTAAGATGAAGTTACCCTACTTTCTTAGTTCAGGGTAAAGAGTTGTATTATTGTTGCTTCAGGCTTCAGCAAAGTTGTAAGCATATGTATTATAAGGCCCTGGGAGCATTTGAAGAAGTATGTCCTTTATGTGGGTCTATCCGGCGAGTTTGTTGATTGCTGGATGAAAATGATGTTACGTGGCAGGTTTTACAATGTCAACATGGACAAGACTTTTATGTGTAAACACTTTCTTGGTTCCACAATTGGTGTATGTGAATTAGCTATTGGAATTAGCTTTCATGCCTTGGTATAGCTATTTGTATCAACTCTTATGCGAAAGGTTGCTATGAACTCCATGATAAATAGAGAATCTTCTTGGCTCATAGTCATACTTCGATTATATATATTTGCATCGACCATGATTCTAAAAGCTGATAATTGCTAAGAACTCCATAATATGGAATCTCCTTCAACCTATGAAGCATGGACACGGATACGGGATATGGGTACAATATGGACATGAGGATATGTTTAATTTTTAAAAACTAAAAACATGGATGGCATGGATATGGTAAATATTATATGCAAGGTTCTAAATATCGGATATCGGGATCGTATCGGACAGGAGTTTTTCATATCGGATATCGGATATCGGGGGAGATATCGAGGATACACGCACATATCGAGCGTTCATATCAGACACTATATATAATGAAATATTGATAACTAAAAGTTGGTTTAGAGTCATAGATATCATCTACCTAATAAAAATGACATAATATGCTTGCAAAGACAGTAAAAAAAAACAATATACATTTGTACACCATCGTGCAATAAATAAGTTATTTCATATCGGACGATATATCGGGCGATATTTATCGGCCGATATTTCAAATATCGGCCGTTTTTTGCTGCAAACGATATGGCGAACGATTTTCCCATATCGTATCGGCAGCAGGCAAAAAAGGAGATATCGGACGATATCTCAGTCGACTCAACCGATATTTAAAACAAGGATTATATGTATATATTTGTGTTTTTGTGTCCATGTAAATAAATATACATGTAATACACAATGCACAAATATACATACGGATAATAATATATTATTTATAGTAATAATTAAATTATACTTGTCTCTTTGCCTTAACATTCCTTATTTTTAGTATGAACTTTTTAGGATAAGAAAGTTCAAAGAATAGAATATCTTTAATGTTCTAGACTATTTCGATTATATAGATCAATAACTATGTGAATGATCCTTATTGAGAACTAGACAAGTTATATAAATGCAATGCATCTACAAGTAATAAGACTGTAAACTTTTCATGCAAAATTATATTTTTCAAAATAAGATTTTTTTATTTAATTTTTTTTGTCGTAGTTATGTCAATGATATGTGTCCGATACGTCTAGGATACGTTGCAAATTTTAGGATACATTAGAGGAGTATCCAACACGTATCGATCGAGTATCAGTCAAGTATCAGAGTGTCTAAGTATTGAAAAAGTATCCGACACTGGTACGTCTTCTTTGACGAAGTATCCGTGCTACATAGCCTTCAACTCATGTTTGTACTTTCTACTAGTTACCTTGTGCCTAAATATGTTGATGTCACATTAAAGCTTAAGGCACGTCCTTTATGCAAACAATACAATATCTACTATTATGAATATGAATATTACTACTTGATGTATGGTCAAAAGTTTATATTTACTAGATATGATTAACCAGGTCTCCCATTTGGTTTTACTTGTAGTTGCCATTCAATTGAGATCCAAGTGCTGTGCAAATACTCTAAATGAAATAGAAATTAGCTGGAAGTCTTATTCAGTTATTCTCTTTAAAACCCATCTTCTGATTTACTTTCTGTTTTTAAGTTCTTAATCAAAAGGCTGTTTGAAAAGTAAAAAACATGAGCACAAATAACTCGGGTGTAGGGACATGATGTTGACATGAAACTTGAATAGATGTTTGCAGTCAAGGTGAAGGCAACACACCGAAGTCCTTTTTTAACTCAGGTGACACCCTTAGGATCAAATTTGCAGCATAGTCTGTCATCATATATTTGTTTTGTTCTTTATTTATCTTTTGATTCCTTGACCTTTAACTTGGAGCAGGAGGTTTCTCATGTTTGATTTTTTTTCTTCTTCCCAACTTATATCTGTTTTTGTGCAGGCTGTAATTAGGGTCCTGTTCCCTGATAATTACATTCTCGAGATTAAGTTTAAACCATCAGAGAAAATTCAAAGCTTAGTGGATCTTCTCATGAAAGTTGTTGCTCGACCAGACTTCCCATTTTATTTGTGTAAGTACTGCAATGTAATGTTTTTTGCAAGTTCTTCTCCTAAAATTATTATGCCCTTTAACTTATCATGCTTTATGTAAATTGTGAACTATTCTTAACATTGATTTTTTAACGTTTTAGTAACTCATTATGTCATTTTAATTAATTAATATCTATTTAGTGGAATCGTGACCCTGGAATTACTACAGCTTAGTCATTAGTTGCAAAAAAAAAAATATCTTATTAATCTAGATGAATTTAATCAACCTGTTACTGTAAGAAGATGAAATAATGTGACATGCACATAGACCTTTCAATTTGGGATGTTGTAGCACTCAATACATAAACACATGTCAATGTGATAGAGGAATATGACTAAAATGTTAATCTATTTAGAAATCTTTAGATTTTGGTTAATAGGAAACTCTAATTTGTAATAATCATCACGCCAAATCAGTTATTAGGTTTACTCAGATCTATTGCAAATCTAAGCTATAACTTGAGGTATTTTTCTCCTCATCTTCAATAGATGTGTTTTCTCCCAATTAAAAGTTGAACAGGTGATATTTGCCAAATTCATGACCAAGCTTATGTGTATAGCTGGCATGGTTCATATTCAAGTTGATGAGTAAAACCTGATGGGCTGTGGGAAGTTGATGATCTGTTGAAATCTTGTTCAGCAATGGCTGTTACCTTAGTCCACCATTTTCAGCTTCAGTTAGTCTCATCGCACTATAGGCTATACCCAATAAATTTTTGGTTAACACAAAATGAAATCGATTGAATGTTAGAACTTGAAAACATATTGGCTTTGCTGTGTGGATGGTTATCTTGGCATATGTTATAAGCCAAGTTGATGCCAACTTCCATAACAAACTATGATTAGTTTTTTTGCACCGGAATAGCAACAAGAAGTGAAGTGTTATTCTCGGAAAGAACTTATAATATAATTCCATATCATCTATTGTTTGCCTCTCAGCTTGTGTAAGCTCAAACCTATATGATATGTGGGACACTTCTCTGTACTAAAAATTGGTGTAGACACCTGAGATGTGTGCGAACTGTGTCAGACAACTTCCTTGAGCACTTGAGAGTCGTGCCTGGCTTTGTTTCATTGAAAGATATGCATAAGCTGGCCTTCTTGATGACTCTCCATGGACAGACTTTTATTCTAAGTTCTATCAATTATTCCTGAGGATTTCATGTACACAAACAGATGAGATGCAGTTACATGTAAATAATATATATTAACTCAAAAGGATATATGCAGTACCTTCCTGTCTCTGTTTTGGAGAATCATAATGTTGGATTAGTTCAGTGTTGTGATATGGTACTTGTGTCGTTATCAATAAATCATTAGCTAAAACTGTTCCATGTTGTATATTATCAAAAATTGAAGAACATATTACCATTCACCCAACATTGCAACACTTGCTCATTGCGAAACCGTAAACCCTGAAGCATGATAAGCTAATACAAATAATTAAGGTAGATTCTGAGACTGAGAGTCAACACTTTCATATGCTACGATGATTGCAAGATTAGTAAAATACAGCAATCCTGTATCATTATTGGGATATACATTTTCAAGGCTTTTAGAATCCACCTTCATTATTTATTTTGATTTATCTTTCTTCGGGGATCATGGTTCAGCTGTGAGTGCCAAATGTTGGGGACTTTGGTAATGTACAGTCATCAACCATGATCATTGGCACCAAAGATGTCTTTTATATTTTTTTAAAATCTCTGCAGACTCAGTTTTTTTTATATTTTTTTAAAATCTCTGCAGACTCAGTTTTTGCATGTCTGTTATTGCTGTAAGGGCTGCTATGCCAACATGTACTTGGAGGAGTGTTGGCTTTTTTGCTGTTTATGCCTGCAGAGGGGACATAATTGGTTTTTTTTTTGAACGTTCTTTGTGATTTAGATACTACCCCTCCAAAGGAGCGGATCAAAGACATGTCGAAGGATTTCTACTCAGCTGGGTTTGTTCCAGGAGCCATCGTTTACTTTTCATATGATGTGCCAAAAGGTTAGTCTTTGTACGCTGATGTTAGAAATACGGTTCACAATAGCATACAAATGCTGGTTTGTATTTACTATATAGAATATGTGATAACATCTGCTTATTTCTTTTTTCTAATTTAGATATCTTGTGATCATAGTTGTGAATAATGTTTCTGAAACCTGGAAAGTACTTTATGAAACATGTATAAGGGGGTAATGGAACAGGTTTGTAAAACATGTCCAGTAACTTTACTTCCATTAATGATGCTGATTTTTTATGCTTACGTACAGATTTCCCTCAGATCTTTATGATTGCACAACTAAGTTAGATGGCATATGATTCTTTTGGCCTACATTACTAATTCTTGTTTACAACTTGACATCTTGTTTGCTGTAGAATACTTAATCACTACTTTCACGGTACCTGGCATTTCACAACATCTGTTGAGATACAACTTGCTCATAGGCATTGAATATTCGGACCTGCATTAATAAACTCACAAGAATTATTTGTTTCCTGTGGTCAGTCACGTCTGAATAATCATTCAGTATAACTATCTTTGTGCAACTTGCTTTTTCTCCTTTAGAATTAGGCGTCGTAGTTGAGCTTATTGATCCAAACATTGCTCGAGGGGGTTGCTCCATGTTCTGAAAGCTTACCTTATTTTCCCTTCTATTTCGTCACAATTCTGGCAAGGTTCAAGAAATTCCACGGTCCAGAAAGAATGTTATTGAGAAGGAAAAATAAGTAATGAAATAAAAACAAATATACATAATCTGTTTGAACACATCTTAAACAATGACAAGTGCACTGGAAGATCAGCTATTTTAAGCTGATATTGATATCAGCAATATTGAATAATGGCAAAAAGGTTTTTGAATCTGCACCAAGTTGAGTAAAGGCATCTCAACACCATATGAGATGATCAGAAGCCTTGATGGTCAAAATATCAGACAAGGAGAAAATATATGGTTTAACAGTATTAAGTAGAGAAAGAAGAGAGATACATCTGTTACAAAAGAGGGGGGAAAAACTTACATGAAGAAAATACCAGAACATTGACACTGAGTATTCTATTTTAAAGAGCTTTTGTACTTTTGAAACTCAACACGTCATTGCCTCCTAAATCACTTCATCATGCAGTCGTAAATTTCTCCAAGGTTCTCCTTAACCAAGCCTGTCAGATGGAAATGATTCTACTTGAAGTCCCTTACCTAAGTAATCTATAACTTAAATAAGAAGATAATAATTCTTCTTCCCTTACCTAAGTAAGCCTGTTAGATGGAAATGATTCTTCTTCCTCGTCTTCATAGTATTGGCCATGGAAACCCACATGTCAGTGTGCGATGACAGGGAAAAGCGGCAGTGATGGTTTGCGATCAGTGGAAGCAACAGCTAAACTGAGTGCTACCATTTTTTTCTTTCCTTCTTTGTTAGTGTGTTTGCATGTACGACAGTTTATATACCGTTTTTTACGACAGTGGTCTGCACTAAATGAGCAGGTATCATCATCGTTGCCATCATCTATGCCTTTTCCATCAAAATGGAATCAGCTATGGAGCACAAGCCTCCATGAAAGGTTTTGACAAAATATCTATGATGCCTGTTTATCTGACGTCAACCTTTTAAATTGATTGTGTAGCAGTGTGTCTCATAATATAAACTTCCTCTTGGTATCTTTCAATGAACAGTAAAGAAGGTTTACATGAAAATGCAAGATAACCCTAAAGGTACTCAACTACATTTCAACTAAAGTTTATAAAGCTTACAACCCCTTCCTACAGTCCTGTACTTTATAACATGGTTCACAGTCGCGGTCTCGGCCGCTGACTCGGCGGGCACTGAGACGGATCGGTCTCGACGACTCGGATCGGTATCGGGCGATACGCGCAAAACGCTACATAGAAAGCTCAAAAAATTCTGAAAAAATCACGACAAATCTTAAAAAAATGTAGATATCCACATTCATGTATTACATGTCCAAAATATATCACCTAACGCACTAAACATAAATCGAAAGTATAAATACACGCGTCGTCGGTAGAAGCATATCAAAATACATGCACAATATAGTAAATTGCACAAACTACATTCATAAATACATGCTAATGTAGTTATTTTCACATTGAATTGCGATGAAGTACAAAATCATCATCATAATGCCGAGTCGACCGAGTCAACTCCGATTCTCGGCCGAGTCGGTCTCCTCTGAGTTGAGTCGACCGACTCGTGACTCGGACTCGTCTCGGAGCGGGCCGAGACGGATACGACTCGGCCGATTCGTCTCCGACTCGGCCGAGTCTTTGAACCGTGCTTTATAATGCCCTATGCTACTCAAGTCTCACCAAAGTCACCACCAATGTCAACCTCCACAGCACTGGTTCTCTGTGAGCTCGAAGAAGGTCACTAGGTACAACTCAAAATGCTTTGACATCTGAGTTATATTCTCAATGACAATGACACCTGCTAGTTCTTGGAGGCCAATCCCTTAACTTTTAGCTGTCACTCCATGTTAGGAGTGGCAAGTTGAACCTGCAGACCTACCCAAAGCTTTTTTCTCTGTTGCTGGATTGGATGTTTTAAGATCGCAGAAATCCATAAATACATAGGCGATAGTTGCTTGGAGCAAGCATTTTGATTTCATTACATGCAATGAGCTGATTGCTTGTGCACCTTTGCAGAATGCAGATAAATAAAGTGGGAACTTAAGCAAAACAGTAAGCATTTAAAGTACACCTGTTTAACAGCCTAAGCTAATTAAACCATTTGATCGATAATAAGTCTTTATACAGATAATACTTCAATTAGTCGGAAGTGAAACCCAAGGGTCTGGGGTTTTTCTCCAAAGACTGATTTGCAGAAGAAGAGGAGTTTGCTTTCAACCAGATGGGATCATGAGGTAAGTATTATCATTTAGCATCAGGTGCGGAACTAGGAAATTTTCTTGAGGGATTGAGAACCAAAATTCTAAACACACTTTGGAAATTTTATTAAAATTTTGTCTTCACCCTTCTCCAGGCACAATTGAATCCTTGTAAAAATTGACAAAAAAAATATAATTTAAACTATGAGATCTTGTAAAATTTTTTTTATAAAGAAACAAATCATATTGTTTATTTATATATAGCAAAAAAACAGAAATTAGATAGTCCATGATCTACATAAGGCAGCTGAGTTAATTTAGTAATCACTTGGTAAAATATGTTAGCGCATTTTTAGAAAATATAAGAGTATTTGGTTATAGGAAGAGGGATATACATAGATGAAGGTAAAAAAAATTTCTGATTTCTGTTGCTCAAATAGTGGTTAAATATAAGGCATGTTGAAAAAAAATTCCAGGTTTTTCTTTTCCGTTTTTTTTTTTTTTTTTTTTTTGGGCCCGCCCCTCCTTAGTTCCGTCCCTGTTTAGCATGGAGTGGTGGGAGTAAGCACGGCAGTTTAGGGTGGGTTGTGGAAATTTGTCAGAGAACAAGGTGTTAAGAAAAGTCGGAAGGACAACTCCTTAGCCCAATTCATGCTGTTCCCATCTTAGCTGTTAGACCCAAATTATACAATTTATTTGTAGAATTAGTGCAGTGGAACTAGAATTGTGTATAATGCACCAGTCATCTATCATGCTACTGTGCTGGTCTTTTCTAATACAAGCGGACTCTTTCTACCTTCATTATCATCCTATTTTGTAGACTATTGTCATGCACCACTCATCTATTAGAATTAGCGGAATTAGTAGAGCGGAATTAGAATTGTGTGTAATGCACCACTCATCTATTATGCTACTCTTGCTGGTGCATTAGAATTGTGTGTTAAGAAAGGTCCGAAGGACAACTCCTTTAGCCCAATTCATGCTGTTCCTATCTTAGCTGTTAGACCCAAATCATACAGTTCACTGGTATTTCTGACGGACAATGAGTGAAATTAGAATTAGTGCAGTTGAACTAGAATTGTGTATAATGCACCAGTCATCTATCATGGTACTCTGCTGGTCTTTTCTAATACGAGCGAACTTTTTCTACCTTCATTAACATCCTATTTTGTAGACTATTGTAATGCACCACTCATCTATTAGAGTTAGTGGAATTAGAAGGGCGGAATTAGAATTCTGTGTAATGCACCACTCATCTATTATGCTACTTTTGCTGGTCCCTTTTAATGCTAGCTGAACTCTTTCTTCCTTCATTGTCCTATTTTTGTAGTGTACTGTCACATCCACCTTGTGGTACCTCTGTACATTATGAGGGTTTGAGATATAAATGTTGAGAATTTAGGTTACTTGCAGATATATCATCTTTTCTGATTGGTATATTTTCATATCCTTCATGTTTACGAAACTAATGAATTATTGTTATTATTTAATGGCAGATTCAGAGTTTGATAATGCTGTGTACAATGGGCCTTACCTTCGGGAGGATATTCTGTCTTTGAATGGGTTGGATCTTAGTCGTGAACAAGTAAGTCCTATCAGTTCTGACCCTGAGCCAGTTATCGTGGAGACTTCTGCTGTTCAGGAGCCTAAGCCTGCTGCAAAGAAACCAACAAAGCCTAAATGGCTTAAATTGTAAACAATTGCATCTGTGAGTATTCACTTTTTTCTCTGGTTTTATTTTGTCTGTTGACATTCTTAATTGATCTTATTTTAGGACCTCTTGAACTAACTTGTGACTAGAAAAGATTTTGATTGATTATGCCTCATATGGCAGCTATACAAAATATTGTAAATCAAAGGTGATGCTTGTTAGTGTTTTCGGTACTGCCAGTAAGAGCAAAAATGCACCTACTTTTCACCATGTTTAATGAACACTGTGATCCACGTGAGAAGTGCATGACTATGTTTGGACTAAGTGTGTCAACAGGTTGGGTGGGGCAGGGTTTCGAGACCTCCTGCACTTGAACCCAAATTTTCTAGTGGGTTTTGACCCGTTAGAGCCTGTTAGTCAGCTTGTGTAGGTTATAATTCACTAGTCTTCTGCTGCTCGTGCACTTGAAAATAGAAATATATAAAGTTTGTGAGGTTGAGGCTTAGAAGATCAAATATTAATATTAGGCCACACTACAAATTAAATTATCTTTATAATTATAAATAGTTACATGCAAAACAATAAACAAATACAAAGTCAATAGCATATTATAAATTTTTAGGTGCTTCTTGTTTTGCTGTAAACTTTTCTGAAGAGTAATTTTTCATAAAGTATTGATGTATAGGAGTTCGATCTTAAAATTTTGTGCTTTTTATTTTTGTCGAGTGATTATGAATGGCAATTTCCGTGCAAGCATGGTTACCGTGTTGTGCAATGTTCAATCTCCATTCCTTATCATTGAACCATGTATTAGCGATGAAATAAATCCTTGTTTTTTAAGGGTAAAGACATGTAGAATTCAATGAATTTATTTATTTGTGGATATAGTGTGAATTTAGATTTATTGGTAACATATTGGGAAAAAGTAACTGAACATATTTACAAAGTTATGAAATATTTAAATGCATATAATATATATACACATTAATTTTTTGAAGTATTAGTTTATTAATGTGTTTTAATTGTTATGTTAAAGACATGGTTATGGTGGTGTTCATGCTAGATGGGGTGCGCGCAGAAAATAGTATTCTAGACAGTTGTTTTAGATGTCTATATATGATTTATCAAAAAAAAGGAAAAAGATGTCTATATATGGAAAATAGTATTTTGAGAATAAATTAGTTTTTCTGTTGTAAATTTTATGTATTTATAAATATAATTGGGTAGTTTGCAATGTATTTAATTTAGATGGATATATTTAATCTTAACCTTTTGCTTAAAAATGAAAATATTAAGTCTAATTTGAAGGGATAAATGTTAGATTTAATTTTGAATGGTTTGATATAAGAGTTGTATGAGTATGCATATAAAAATTCATTGATGTGCAAGTATATGAACGCTAAAAATTTGGATTATTTGAATATGATAATCATATGATAATGAAAACAGATGCTTCCTGATGTGCAAATATATGAACATAGGAGGGGATTTTTGTAATTAAAGAATTAAATGTTTAAAATGACTAATGATTAAGCATGGGCCCCACAATTAGGAGGCCCACCTTAAGCTTTTCTGTTCTGCGTGATAATCACTTAAAGAAATTTTGAGAAAATCGTGAGCGGCTCACTCTTTTTTCTGCCGATCAATCAGAACATGAAGGTCCTGTTAGTGGGGCCCACATGTTGGAAGACTAAAAAAAGGAAATTAGAAAAATTTGGTCGGTCACCACGCTGGCTACAAACTAAATTTGGGTTATAATAGTAGAGATAGTTAGGAGATTAACCACTTATTCTAATGGTAGAGGTTCATATTTATTTGCAAAATTTGATAATTTTATGAGATGCTCTTATTCACTATGTTTTATTAATGTTCAATTAACTTAAAGATAATATATTGTGGGATTTGATTAGTTGAGAATTTGTCATTTGAGTTATTAATCCATGGAGGGCAAGAATGCGGAAGTGCACAAAACTCTCAACTCACTCAACAACTGAATTATTCGCTCTATATGCATGAAAGTGTAATGCCTTGAACTTAAATAAGAAACCAAAAGACCTAATGATAAAGATTGATGGATGAAGTTACAATTTGAACAAATTGACAATAACATAGAGTGAATAATTTCACTTGATATGTTTGTTGAATAAAGATGAAGCATGGCCTTAGTAGGAGGGAGCTTTGGATTCCATGTTCTATAAGAGAAATGCACCGAAGGTGTTCTCCTTGTACAACTGTTCACAGTGAGTAATATATAAGAAAAATTCTTGGGTGCTTCCAAACAAGGCACCGAAGACGGGTCCCTCAAAAAGAGTCGACCATCTGCAAGTGGCCTTGTCTGATGGCCGGCACGTGCCCCTCCCCATCAAGTCTGCCTCTGTGCATGTCCGCCCCACTAATTAGCACCACCAATGATTGATGGGGCACACAATGATTGGCTGCGAAAGCCTCTTGCCCCTCGCCCTATTTTTTGGGAACTCGAGCCATCCAACCCTCAGGACTTCCCCTTTCCTCCTAAGCCCTAAACCTAAACCTAATAATAACCCGTTAGCAATTAAAGCTTTCACAACTTTTTTTATTAATTTATTTTATTTTGATTTTCAAATTTAGAATGGGGTAGAGAGAGCAATTAAAAAATTCAAATTTGAAATTATCTCCACTTTCTTTCTTCTTCTCCCCTTTTAAACCCAAATATATTTTCTTCTTCACTCTCACTTCCTCTTTAAACCCATTTTATAATTCTTCTTATTTGGTGGAAGATGAGTAAATTGTTGTTAGTGTTTTATTGCTTTTATTTAATTTTGTTTTCTATTTTTGATGCAATACATGGAATATAATTTAATGAAATTTAACATGTATTAGAATTAATAAAGTTTGATGCAACATATATTCCTTTTATTAATTTGTATTAAGATTAATTGAATGAAACTTAATCCACATGTATTAAGGTTAATTGAATTTAATAAAGCTTAACAACTTGAATTTTGTTGAATTGATTGCAATATATATATATATATATATATATATATATATATATATATATATATATTCCTGCTTCTTTGTATTGGTGGAAAATACAAATAAATTGAGCTTAGTCATTTATTGCCTTTATTTAAATTTTTGTTGTAGTTTTGATGCAAGAAATGGTTAAATTTAAGTCTTATGTAGATACAAATTGAATTGACTATGTTTTGCATAAAAATAGATTTTTACAAAAAATAGTGTAAATGATACTTATGGGTTTGAATAAAATGGAATGGAAAAGAAATTAATATTTAGGTTTTATTATTCACATGATATCCTTGTTATTTAGATAAATTTGGCAAAGTGTAAATCATCGAGAATCTTACCCGGTGTTGCCTTTTGCGATTGCAAAGGATAATAGCTTCACTAAATAGTGAAAAATTAAATGTGATCGTTAATATTAGATTTAGGGTATTCTGCACTTGCCGTATATCCAAATTGACAAGCGGTTATTCAACTGGTTGAGTTTGAATATGGACTAGGAACAAAGAAGGCTGCATGTGAATAAACACTTTAATCAATTGAGATGCATATATACTTATGAGTATTAGTTAAGGATGTCAATTTGGCTGTCCCAGCTCAGCAACCCGCACAGGCACGACCCGGCCCAGGCTAGACCCGGGCCAAATCCAGCCCGGGGCTGGGGTTTTTGCGGGGCGGCCCCGGGTCCGCAAATAGGTGGCCCATGGCCCAGTGGGCCGTGCTAATCTCGAGCCCGAGCCTTGCACGTCTCGACCGGTCGGCCCGACCGGCCGTGGCCCAGCCGCGGCTGAATTGCTCTGCAAATATCACCACCTAATCCCAACGGCTATTATAGCCGTTGGGGGGTGTTTTGCAATTTTTTTTTGCAAAACCCCCCCAACGGGTATGTGACGTGTTTTTTGTTTTTTTGCAAAAAATTGTAAACAATACTTTCTCCTCTAAATACTTGGACTTCCCCACTTCATTTCACACAACAAAAACTACTCTTCATTTTTCTCAAGCTCTACAAGCTCTCTTTTCTCTCTACAAGCTCCTCAAAGTCTCTCTACAAGCTCTCAAGCCTCAAGTTTTCAAGCTCTACAAGCTCTCTCTATAAGCTCTCTCTACAAATTCTTCAAGCTTTTCAATTCGGTATTTATATCCTTGTACAATTAGAAACTAGCTAAAAATGGATGCTAATTGTAGTCAAGCTGGATCTAGCTAAGCTTCTGATTCTAGATTTCATGGTAATTTTAATATTAGTAATGATACGTGGGACGTCCTAAATATGCCACTAGACAACACTCCACAAATTTCATACACAAAACTTATACCATGCACAAATTTGAATGCTTCTTCTGATGTACCTAGCACTTTCCTCATATATTTATTAGTTCTCTCGAGGTATCAATCATCTCTACAACTCTTAAATCTTGAGTTTGGAAATATTTTGATAAATTAACTGTTAATAGAGGTAGGAGGGCTCAGTGTAAGTTTTGCCCAGATGTTTCATATTCTTTTCCCAAAAATGTGGGAGCTAGTTCAGTTGCCCAACATATTAAGAGTAAACACCCCGAACACCAATCACGACAAACCCAAATTAGCACTTTGGGTGGCACTTTAGGCACTTTTAGTTATAATCTTGCAAGAGGTAAAACAAATTTAGCGAAATATTTTATTCGATCTGAAGAGCCTTTTAGTCTGGCTGAAGACGATGCATTTACAGATTACATTAGAATAACTTATAATCCTGATTATGAGCCGGTCAATAGGAATACTATAAGATCAGAAATGTTTAAAGTATTTGAAAAACAAAAATAAATATTAATTGCAGTTTTATCATCTTTGCCCCATAAAATTGCACTCACTGATTGTTGGGAGGCCTTTAATGACTACCATTATATTGTTATTGTTGCGCATTTTATTGATTCTGATTGAGTTTTAAATAAAAGAATTATCGGTTTTAAAAAGTTTTCTCATCTTCATAATGCTTTAAATCTTAGTAAGATTATAATGCGTGTTGTTAGAGAATATAAAATTGATTCTAAAATTTTTATTATTTTATTTGATAATGCTAGCGAAAATACTGCAACAATTGAGATTTTGAAAAATTATTTAAAACCTGTTTTGAATGATGATGCGTTTGTCATATTATTAACTTGTGTGTACAAGATGGTTTGAAAATAATTAATGATTATATTAAAAAATTCAGTGATATTATTATATTTATTAAAAGTAGAGGCCCAAGAAGTCAAACCTTCAGACAAATTTGTTCGGGTTTAGGGTTACGCTAAAAAATTAGCTCAAAATGTAAGAACTCGTTGGAACTCAACACATAGTATGTTGAGTAAAGCGATTCCTTATAAGGAGGCAATAAATAGGTTATTTCTATAGAATTGCCTAACTGTTTTATTTCCGATGTGGAATGACAAATTTGTGAATGAATTTGTGAATTTTTAAAATGATTTGAAAGAATAACAAAATTATTGTCTGTTATTTATTATCCAACAATAAGTATAATATTTTATGAGTTAACTGAAATAAGTGAAATATTTTTTGAATGTAGAAATATTGATTCTATAAGAGATATTATTGCTTCCATAGAGAAAAAATTAATAAATATTTTGATTTTTTATCTTTTATTTTGCTGCTATTATGGATTTTAAGATTAAATTTAATGAATGTAAATTTTTACTTAAAAATTTTTATGAAAGGATGGACTATGAGGATAGTTCTGCCCTAATCTGCGTGGATATTGATTCTTCTATAAATAAGTTATATGATTTTTATGAAACTACTTACGGAAATAAACAATCTTCTTCATTTCAAAGTTCTTCAACCTCTAGTAGTAGAAGTTCATTATTTTCTGGTCTTTTATCAGCTTCCAAAAAATTTAGAACTTCTGATTATTTAAATGAACTTCATTATTATATACGTGTTGTGACTTCTGAGATCGACCAAGACTCAGGATTTGAAAATTTGATATTTTGGCATGGTGGAAATCACAGGTGTCAAGTTATCATGTGCTTTTCATCATGACACGTGATTTACTAACTCCTCCGGCATCTACAGTAGCTTTGGAGTCTGCTTTTAGTACAGGTGGTCGAGTGCTGATTGATACAAAGAACTGTTTGGCATCGGATACGATCGAGATGACCATATGCAGGAAGGATTGACTGGATGCGAAAAAAGAAGTCAAAATAAAACAATTGACGATCTCATCGAAGATTCTCCAAAAGACATCTCAAAAGATGAATGAAGAGTTGTATTTTTTATTTATGATTGATAAAATGTATGAGGAATGAAGAGTTGTATTTTTTTATTTATGATTGATAAAATGTATGAAGAATGAAGTCCTGTACTTTTTTATTTATTAATTGTAAATTTGAAAAAAAATTATACTTTAATTGTATTTGTATTAATTATCCATTTTATTGGATCATTAATAAAAATATATATTTTCATTTCACGCCTTGTAATATTCTTTGCTAATTTATTACAACTTGAATAAGTAAATTTGGGAATTGTTTTAGATTTTTTAGTTTTTTTTGAATTTTTTAAGTTTTTAAAAGTTTTTTAAGTTTTTTAATTTTTTTTAAATGGCGGGCCAGCCCGGGTCTGGCACGGGGCCGGGGCACCTGGGCCTTGGGCCATGCCTGGGTTCTCATATTTGGAACCCGGACCGTGCCACGACACGGCCCGACCTCTAGCCCGCTGTCCCCGGGCCTGGTTTGGCCCGACACGCCCCAATTGCCATCCCTAGTCTCAGTTACTAAGGAGAAGAAATAAGAGTTGGTGGACTTGGAATAAAGAAAGTTGTGTCAAATTCTTTTATAGTAAATCTCACTCTATTTTAGTATGGATTTACACCCAAACACAAAACATTTAAATTAATTAAACTTACAACCGTTCTTTTAACTCCTTGATTAAAATTAAACTGCACATATTATCTATGATTTCTCTAAAGCTTAAAAGATATTTACACATTAGAAAGATACATATATGTCTAAATAAAAAACACACACACATACAAAAAGCTGAATTTATACTAAATAAATTGAAATCGAAGCCAGAACCGAAACTAGCCAAAACAACAATATTTAGGATAGACTGAAAATAAAACCGAAATTGAGTTCTCAAACCTTGGTTCTGCAATTATTATAATATATTATTATATTCCTTAATTCATTTATAAATATATGATTTATGAGTTTTTTTAAAATAAAGGCTATAGCTTAGTCTTGAACCTTGGACCTCCCATTTCTCAACCCAACCCTTTGTACTAATTAAAATATTTATATTTATTACTATTTAAATAAATACTATTAAGACATTATAATTATGATATTTAATTTTAATTTTTAATTTAAAATGTTTTATTAATAAATGTTAATAAAATATTAATATTAATATTTATAACTTTAATTAAAACTTTAATGTTAATATATTCTTATTACAATATTAATATTAATATTTTTTTATTATAATGTTATTACTTAAAATGTTAAATTTATCCTAATTAAAGTATTTATATTTACAATTTATCTGCAATTCTGCGCCCAAAGTGTGAACGGGGGCTTCAAAATACAAAGTCCGCACATTTGGATTTCATGATGTGAAAATGGGCGGGAAAATTAAAAACTTTTTCTTAAAACTTGTATTTTTGACTTGTCAAATAAATTTCAAAATTAACTCTTCATCAATAGTCTAGTTGCTCACTTGGCTTGAGTTTACCTTTATAGATCTGAGAACTACGGTTTGAGTCTCGATATGCACGGATTTTTATTTTTTATTTTTTATTGTAGTTTGGTCTGAGTAAATTGCTTTGGGGTTTGGGTTTAATTCCAAGCTCAAATAGAATGAGATTTTCTATAAAAGAATTTACAACAACATTCTTTGTTCCAAGTCCACCAACTCTTCTCCTCGGTGACTCAGACTCATTAGCAGGTATGCATGTTCATCGGTCAAGCTACAAAATGGTTAGTTAGTTATTCACACGTAGCCTTTTTTCCAAGTCCATATTCAAACTCACCGAATTGAATAACCGTTTGTCAATTTGGATATGCGACATGTGTAGAATATCCCTAAAGCTGATATCAATGATCACATTCAATTTTTCACTACTCAGCTAATCTATAATCTTTGCAATCGGATGTGCAAATACTGGGCAAGAAGATCCTCTAAGATTTAAGCTTGGTGCCATATTTATCTATTATCTAATTAACAAGGATATCATGTGAGTAATAAAACTCAAATATTAATTTCCTTTTCATTTCATTTTATTCAAACCCATAAATATGATTTACGCTATTTTTCTAAAAATCTATCTTCATTCCAAACTATTCAATTCAATATCTATCTACATAAGACTAAAAATTTAACCATCTATTGCATTACAAATGCAACAAAAATTTAAATAAAGGCAATAAATGACTAAGCTCAATTTACTTGTATTTTCACCAATAAGAAGAGGAATGAATATATATATATATATATATATATATATATATATATATATATATATGTATATATGTGTGTGTGTATATATATGTGTGTGTGTGTGTGTGTGTGTGTGTGTATATTGCATTCAACTCAACTAAATTCAAGTTATTAAGTCTTATTAAATTCAATTAATCTTAAACATTATTAAAAAAGATATATGTTACGTCAAGTTTAATTAATTTTAATACATGTTGCTAAAAGTTTCATTAAATTCTATTTCATTATTGCATCAAAAATAGAAAACAAAATTAAATAAAAGCAATAAAACACTAAAACACTAGCCTCAATTTATTTTGTCTTCCATCAAATAAGAAGAGGAAGGATTTTAATTGGGTTTAAAGAGTAAGTAAGAGAGAAAAATAAGAAAATATAATTGGGTTTAAAGAGGAGAAGAGAAGAAGAAGAAAGAAATTTGAAATTTTGAATTGCTCTCTCCCCCATTTAAATTTGAAATTCGGATTAAAATAAATTAATAAAGAACAAGCTGTAAAAATTTTATTTGCTAGCTGGTCAATATTGGCAGATAGGGAGTAGCGGGACTTGCGGGGCTGGGTGGCTCAATTTCCAAGAAAAAAATAGGGCGGGGGTCAAGAGGCCTGTGCAACCCATGATTGTGCGCCCCACCAATCATTGGTGGAGCGCACATCTACGGAGGCAAATCTAACGGGGAGGGATAAGTGTCGGCCATTGGACGGGGTCACCGGCGGGTGACCAGCCTTTTTTGAGGGACCCGGTATTTGGTGCTTCGTTTTGAAGAACCAAAGAAATTTTCTAAAAATGTAAATGAGCTTGATCTTTTATTTTATAGATGTGATTCTCCGCTCCAGTATTAGTGGTGGGTTGGGATAAGACAATCACCTAAAGAAGAAATATGCCCAATTTGTTTTTGCTATATTTAGTTGCATACAATTATTTAGTTCTGAAGTATTTTGTAGATGGGAAGCTGACATTCTGTTTTCACCATCATAGGTCACAATTGGATTGAAGCTCTGAATAAGGTTATGTCTGCTACAAAGTTAGGGACTGAAGCAGTGAAACCTTACCTCTGGGGATATTCCTTTGAAGTAAACAAGCTCGACAAGAATTTTCAAAGATTACTTGCTTCACTGGAATGCTATAACTGCTATCTGTTTGATGCAATGTAGCATGTAATTTGTCCAAGGGATCATTTCCTGTTTGTGATCACTTGTAGTTGCTTCCTTCTCTGCTTCATCTTATTGAAGAATATTGGCATGTAAACCAAATATGTCATTAGGAAAGTCTGTCAGATTACTGAAGGTCTTTGCATGTGTCAAGGTTTTCATTGTTGTAAAGCAGGGAGATTGAGTTCCCCGCTTATGAGGCATCGAGCGATATGAGAGGCCGCAAACTTGGGTGAGCAAGAAACTGCTGCGATCAGACAGATCTCCGTCTTCCAGTGGTGTGAATTTACAGCGATTAGCTAGCAAACTGATAAGCCGTGCTTGTTCCTTCCTGTTGGTGACTGTGAGTCCTTCAAAGCTTCAATCTGTTTGAGGATGTACTTAAAATAACTGTATTTTATTAGAGAGAGCTTCAGAAAAAGCAGAAAATGAAAAAGCTTTATAAGGATGTTATCAATGCTTGTGTCTATTGAGTGGAACTTTTGTCTTCCTACACTTTATAACGTAGTACTTGTGGCTATGGTTCTTTTGCGCTTGGGCTCTGCTGCTACCCTGTGACCTGCATCCTAAATTGAAGATGCACTACTATGTTGCCATTAAATTTACTGATTTGTTCAGAGGGGTAAAACTGTTACCATGAAGATTGCAAAAGGAATCTGTTTATCTTATTTTTTATACCTTAATCCCAATGCGAGTGTCTAATCGCTGTGTTTGAATTTGGTTTAAATTTGTTGTGCATGCTTTTGACTGATAGGTAAGAAAGTTTGCTTTGGGAAAAAAAAAAAAATTCATATGTTTATAGGCCTTGCTAATACTTGTGTGGGTGGCGTGGGGTGTCCTTGGTAGAAGTTTCAAGCTCTCCACGGTTTTCAGTTTGAACTCTGTCGCGTGTGGACATTTCATTTTCTGACGTTGGCCAATTTGCTCTCCACTGGTCCTCAGCTTGATCCTAACCTCGGTGGATTTAGCTAGGAAAAAAAAAAAAAAGTACATGCAGAAGAAATCAGAGAAACGACAGAAAGGGGTCCCCTAATGGAGAAATCAGCCACTAGGGATCTGATTCTTTGCTAGAGCTGCTGCTTTCATGATTAATGGAGCACTAAATGAGATTTGGTAGCTGTTTCCTCCTCCAATTGAGGATGACCTAATTTTATTAGATGGGGGAGAGTTCAGTTCACCCACCCTACAAGGTTTACTCAACCAGGGTGGCATATTCCTTGTCAGGAACTGCTTGGTGGTAGGAATCAATTGCTTTCCTTGACTATCCTCTGCGACTGTCCACAAATAATTGTTAATAAGATGGTCTATTTGACTAAACTTTGCCAAACAAGGGGCCAATGAATGAAATCTATAAGCTACTAAAAGTTTGTGGCTGGCTATTATTTGAGGTTGCTTTAAAGTTTAGTGTGTTGTCAACCCTATTCGTAAAAAATACTTGGTTGCTATTTAGAGGGCGAGGCTCTTTTTGTAATTACAAAATAATCAAATTATATGATAGGTTATCTCGATTAATGATCGACAATGGTCATTTTGATCCAGACATTATAAACAATTTGCGGGCAGATGCATATATGAGAGAGAGAGAGAGAGAGAGAGAGAGAGAGAGAGAGAGAGAGAGGATCAAAAACTGGGATGATAGGGTTTTACACTTATTGACAAGTTCCCAATCGACCGGACAGTCGACCGAAGTATACAAGAGTTGAAATCGACTGCCTGATCGCTCGCCAACTGGTTTTCTTCTCTCGTGCAATATCAGTCGACCGAGCTCCAACTTTTGTGTACTTCGGTCGACCGCCCGGTCGTTCGGGAATCTGTCAATGAGTTTAAAAACTTTATCATCCCAGTTTTTGATCCTCTCTCTCTACATCATAAAGTGGATTCGCACACCTTTTGCGCTAATTAGAGGAGAAATTCTTGGAGTCATCAGTCATGGCTCATACTTGTGATTTCTCGTGTCACAAGACAAATGGATTAAACGTCACTAGTTTTGCATGATAGATTGAAATCTTCAAAGTGTATATTATTTTCATTTTCATTTCATTTTGTGATATGTAGAGCAATAGAAAACAAACGAGAGTTTTAGAACTTCAAGTTAAACTGTTGTTTTTGTGAATTCTTTTTTTGCGTAGACCATCCAATTGCAAAGTTTGGTACATGAAAACAAACAACTTTAATGGAAAAAAAAAAACAAGAAAGTCTCACTTATCAGTCAGCTGAATTTAAATAAAACAATTTGATTTGGCCCACCATAGAAAGCTAAGGAATGCAGGCTTGAGAGTTGACAGAGTCCATGTAAGAACAAGCTCTAGGCTGCAAATTTGAAGTCTAATAATGCACTGATTGGAAGGTTTTTGTGTGGTTTTGTGTGGTTGTCAACACAAATTAGAACACATGAGGGGAGAGGTAAGAGAGGAGAAAATGTTGGCCTTTCGCATTCAAATGCACTCTCTTTCATTTGAATTTTGAACTTTTCGAGAAAAACTTGTCCACCCACTCATTGAACAGTGTGGATGGGTCCCACTGGTGTTGGGTTGTTGTGAAATTTCATTTCTTGATGCATTTGTTTGCCTTTAAACTTCAACTTCGGGCATGTTTGGTTATCGTAACTGGCCGTAATTCGTGAGTCGTAATTAGTAAAGTCTTTTACAGTTGTAAATTAGTTACATGCATGTAAGCTTTATGGTGTTTAGTTGGTAATATAAAGTTGTAAGTGGAAAAGTGTATTGTGTTTTACGATGTTTGGTTGTCGTAATGTGTAAGTCGTAAGTGAAAAAGTTGACCACAAAATTAACTATTTTGTGATTTAAAAAGTTTTAATATTGCAAATAAATATTAAAAATGCTAAATATTAAAAAAATTTAATATTAACATAAAAAAATAATATAAATTTGCATGATCACAAAATTAACTGTAACTGGGCTGTAAGTGAGTGGTAATTGGGTTGCAAGTGAGTGATAATTGGATTATGTAAGCCCTTTACGAATTACGTTCCAAACAAACGCCGTAGTTGTAACTGGGTTGTAAGTCATTTACATTTACAGACTTTTACGCGAAACAAACGGCCCCGAAAGCTATCAAAAGCTCCCTTTTGCAAACAAGTGCTGGTTTGTTCAATTTGGGTGAATCGGAAGACAAATGCATTTGTGTTCGTACGCTAAAACCTTGCGGCGGACAAAAACTGAGTTAGTGTAAAATAAAATTTATTAAGTAATTTTTGCAAGCGACCACCGAAACACGATGTTAAGAGCTATGTGGTTCAAATCTTGTTTGCACTAAATTAGGACCAATATTTTCACAAAAAAAAAAAAAAAAACTCTAATTTTTTAAAGGAATTTAGCTTCTATTTTGATAAAAAATTCTTATTCTTCCAACAAATTTATGCAAGTTTAGTTTAAAAATAGATCTATTTAACATTTTCCATGATTTTGATTAATCTTTTCTGTGGCTCAAAAATAAATTATTATTATTAATTGAATGTTTTTTGGAAAAATTTATTTAGACTAATTTAAAGATCTCAAAGAATAAAAAGAGTAGTCTCTTCAAAGATGTACAAAATAAAATAAAAATCACAAACAATATATTTTCTTCCTCTTATTTTTCTCTTCCTCTCTCTCTCTAGTGGCTAGTAAATTCTCTCTATTTTTCTGATATATTTCTAGTGCAAGCAAGCTAAAATATATATATTTCTTTTCTTGGGGTCTGTGCTTCTTTTTTTTCCCTCACATGGAGAAATATAAGAGAAGGAATATTTATCCTAATTTCTCTCCCTAATAAATAATACATGATAATTTATTTGGATGTTTTTTTTTGTGTAAAATAGAGATTATATTAGAATCTTTATTAAATATACTCCTCTTTTCTTAGAACAGGAGAGATGGATGATGCATTCTTAAATTAAAATAAATATTTGGTGAGTTTCTTTATTTAAAGTCTCATTTATGAGACAGAGATCATATTAAAATTTTTGTTTAAAATGATAAATAAAAATAAAAATGTGACGAAGACTACTAAATAAATTATTAGATTCAGTTAGGAATGTGAGTCACCAAATTAGAAATCAATCCAGAGATCTATGATCATAATAGTAGAGGTTAGTATATTTACATCTTGATCATTGCATACCAGTCTTGTAAATTTAGTAGTTCCATGGTAGTCATTACAACTACCATAACGATCATTTTCAAAGCATGTTTAGATTCTTTATCAAGTTGCCATACAATACTTATTTCTCATGTAGGATGTTCCATCTAAGTGTTGGCTGCATGAGCAAGAGCTTTATAATATTTCTTGCTTTGTCTTATACATTTTTTTTTTTTAAACATTAAGATGTATCGGAGCTAAAATCTGAAACTCTTCACAACTCACTTGGCTTTTTTATTAGGAAGCAAGACCTCACTAACATTTATTTTATATTTTGTCTTGCATAAATGTCATGCTAGCGGAGAAGGGTTGAGTTTCATTATCGTTCCATTGGCGAAGGAACATAGCGAGTCTCCCTCGAATTTTAGGATAATGACATCATGTTTGACTTCAATTCTAAAAACCAACTAAAGCTTATTTGGAAGCTTCTGTCTCTTCTCTGTATATTTTAAAGGAATATCTTACTACACTATCTACTTTTTTCATAATTAAAAAAAAAAAAAACTTAATATCATAATTTGATTCACTGCAGCCTCAGCAAAAACTAATTCCTCCCAACCACTAGTTGTTTATTTATTTTTCATTTCCTATTTTACCCTTCTCATTGCACTTAACGCTGCTCATCTTTCAGCTTTGACCTTGATGCAGAGTAATTCGCAGATCGTCCTGAGTGGTCAGGTCCTCGTGGGGGTTGGAAGAGGGGCGGGGAGCCCCCTGCCGGGGTCAGGGTCGGAGCCCCTGGAATTTTTTTGGATCGACCTTTTTACATATCTCGTTTTGTTCGTACACGGGATAAGTTATGTGAGGAATGACTGAGAAATAAGGCATTTTGTGAGGACCGTGATCATGCAAAATCTCAAAATTACGACATTTTTGTAAGGAATGTGATCATGATCGCAGTCATCTTTTAGGATTGCGTCATGGTCGCAGTCCTCATAAAGACTAAAATATAGGATATTTTTTAATACTGCGATCATGATCGCAGTCCTAATAAAGAGGACTATGATCATGGTCGCAGTCATATAAAAACTCAGAAACATGATACTTTTGTGAGGTTGCGATCATGGTCGCATTCCTCATAAATAGTGCATTTTATGAGTATTGCGATCGTGATCACAATCCGCAGAAATAGGGTTGCGATCATTTTTGTGAGGACTGCGATTCAGAAATAGGACATTTTCGAAGCGATCTATTTTTTTGAAGCGATTACTCAGGGACATTTTCGTCTTTCACCGTTGATCAGCATTCAACGCTTGACACGTGAGCGCACATCCTTACTTTAAAAAAAAAGGTGGTTGAAGCAAATAAAATTATGAAGTTGAGTTTTTTTCCTAATCACAGTTCGACATAGGGATGTATCGAATTGTCCCTATCCTAAAACCTAAGTACAACTATTGCATAATTCTCACATTATTTTTCTATAATTGTAAAACTGAAAAAACAAAAACTATTACTGCAAAAGTCATTTAAAATCATTAATCTTTAATCTACCTAAAATTTTAAAACATGGAGATCAACATAGAGCGCCCAATCATGAGGAGTGCCTAGTTGTCTTTTTCACCAGTGTAATTCATATAATAACCATTATTTTATATCAAAAAAATAAATTAGATCGTCAGAGATGAGTAAGACGGATCAAAACAGACTAACTGTATGACGTCAGAAGAGTCGTGAAAGTGACTTGATACATCACATATGGGTTATTTGGACGTTTAGAGCCAGTGATCTTTGTTAGAGTTTTTTAAAGGATTAATTATGTAAATTTTCACCTTTATCCCTCAATTTTTTAATTATTTTTTAAGAACCTATTAATAAAATATTTATTTTTTTGACCTCATGATTTATTCTAAATTTTTTTGAGAAATTAACAAGAAATGTTTTTCATGTGCACCGACAAAACCTAGGCAAAAATGACGTGGTGATACGTCCTACTTTTTTGTTTTTTTTTTTTGATAAATACAAAATACGTAAAATTAGGCAAATGATGACACTTCAAATCAACGGTATCAACCTCAAAAACTGTGTCTCCCAAAATTACTGAAAGAAAATGACGTCACCAGTGACCGCTTACCAAAAATCTAGCGGGTCCCTTTAATCTCTCTTCGATTAATATTTAAGATCCACTCAACCCACGTGATTCCCCTCCCGGAATCACGTGGCATTAATTTACCCAAAAAAAAAATGTAAAAAAGAATAAAAAATTCACTTAACCGTTGGATCTTCTCGACGGCGTTCAACGAAGCAGTACGGAGAGAATAATTTCCTTTTATATTATTATTTATATTATTATATCTAATAATAATTAAGTAATAAAAAACAGCAGCGGGTCAAAAAAATCAAGCTTTTACCCACTTTTCATTATTTAGTTTCTTAATTTATTTAAGTCGATTCCGTTGGTCTGCGGTAGGTGAAGGGCGTTGGGGGGGTTAAGAGAGCGGCCGCTGAAAATTTTGGCCTAATTTCGTTTTCTCCACCTCTGATCGCATATTTTTGGAGGTATTATTTTGCTTTTGATTCTTAGTAGCAGTACTTTGTTGATTCTGTTCCTGTTTCTCTTGAATCTTGATTTGAAATAAGTTATTTTAGTTCTTGGGTTCGATCCGCGAGGTCTTTGATGCATGCTATTGGGTTGGAAAAAGTTTGCATCTTGCTTAAATATTAAAGCTTTGGGTTGTTGAATTCTATGTATGTGAAGTAGTGAAATCGGGATAGATTTTTGTTTCTTAGTGATTGTGGTTGTGTACTGTTGTAGTTTACGCACTAGTGTTTTTGGGGAAATATTTGTAGTGTCAATTATGGGAGAAATTTCTCCCTTGCAGCTACAATGGAAGGATGAAGGTGTTGTCCTTGTGATTTGTGCTAATTCTGTGTCTGCTGACAACTATAGTGTCTCTAATTTTCTTCTGGAAAAATACAAAATTACAAATCTGGAGTTGTGTTGTTAAGTTGTATTGTATTGCTACTACATTGAATTTCACACACATGCGAGAAAATGAGGAGAAACAGTTTCCCTTTACCTTGTTTTTGTTCTGTTTGTACTTGACTTTAGCTATTTGGAATATGCTGCAATTTATATTGCATTGCTATTTATTGCTCTATGTTTAATCGTAATATCATTTTTTGGAGGAAAAAAATCATAATATCTATTATATCTGAAAATCTAAAATTTGTTATTGGAAGAGGATTATTTTGAAATCTTCATTCCCTTAGACTGTTTGGTGTTCAATGTTTTTCTTTCTGTTGTAAACTGTATAAATAATGTTTATTGCTGAACTGTGCAGATTCTCTACTTGCAAAAGGAATTCTTCTACGCAGCATATGCATTTTGCAGATATAAAGTAAATTAATATTCTCGAACCTGAGGCACAACAAAGATTAGACATGTCAACAGGATCAAATGGGTCATCACCTTCATCTAGAAGAAACTCCTTGGAGAGAAACAGCTTAAGGAGTGAATCTTTTGCCGAGTCCGTAGATGGTATATTAGAGACTGGGTGCCTCTCCATTATTGTGCTTGGTGCTTCTGGAGATCTGGCAAAAAAGAAGACATTTCCAGCACTCTTCAACCTTTCCGGCAGGTTTGTCAGTTTTCACCAAAGAAAGAAATTTGATCGTAATCCTGTAACTTATATATATTTGTTATCTTCTATTTAATTAAACAAGCATATTTGCCTTGATGAATTCAAAGCGAGATAAAACTAACATGTTAATTGCATACTGACCAATGGATTTATTTTATCTCTATGTATGATGCATGGTCGCTAGATTCTAATTTCTAAAGATAACAGACCAGTATATTAAGGCAACAAGACTGGTTTGTGACAATCTATTGTGTAAATGCCATCTATTGTTTCTTCTCAAAATCCTTTACTTGAAACTTATATTGTTTTTGTCAAGGTTTTCTTATATATATACCTCCAAATCTTCTCTATTTATAAAAATACCCCTGAAATCAGTGATATTGCCAGTTTACCTCTCAAATCTTTCGGGTCTTAAAATTTACCCCTCCAGTAAGATTTTAGACGGAATAAGGTTATTTTTGTCCGTTATTCCCTTGTCCTTTCTTGTTCACTTCATTGATTTTTATCTATTCCATCTTGACCAACCCCGATTCTCCAAAACCTAAAATTTATCTCCATTCTTTTCCTCTCCCTCCCTCCCTCCCTCCCTCCTTCAATCCAAAATTCCACTAAAATCTGATGTGTTGCGGGCTTATCGAGCAATGTCAACATTGTCTTATCGAGCATGTCACATTGTTGATGGGGAGGTCGGTGGTGAGGACATTGATGATGATGAAAGAAATGTGGATGGGTTTGATTTTGAGAGTGAGAATGAGAAGAAAATGAGAACTTTATTTTGAGAGGGGAATTCTTCCTTTTTTTATAATTTTTTTTTTACTGAGAATTTTATGTGAGAGAGAGAGAGAGAGAGAGAGATAAGTGGAGGAGGAGGAAGAAGGAGAAGAGATGGTTGTAGGATTAAGTTGGGGAGGGCTTAATCATTAAATAATTCACTCATTTTTATCAGAAATTAGGCAAGTTAATAGATCATAAAGAAATATTCTCTTTTTTCTCTAAAAGAGTGACGAGAGGTGAATTTCAAGATTCAGAAGATTCAGAGCTTAATTGGCACTATGAATGATTTGGGTGTTATTTTCTAATTAGAGAAGATTTGGAGGATACATATCCAAAAAACCCCTTCTTTCCATTGTATCATGTGTTGGAAGATTAGTAACTGAATTTCTTCCTGCAAGATACAACTGCATCATCCCAATTTGGGCTGGTTATACGAATCTTCTTCTCCATCTAGAATCTTTTATTTGTCATTTCCTCACTCTGCAATGTGTTCTTCTGATAAGGATTCTTTACATAGAGATCTAACGGAGTTCTCAGCTGGCTACCAACCACTCAGCATTGTACTCCTTGTCTTTTGGCCTTCGGAACAGCTTTGAAAATTTCGTGATACAAGATGTGTGAATTAAGTGATAACCAATTAGATGGAGCTGTTCTTTAGCTCATTACATTTATCTCAATTCATAGACAAAGGAGCTGATCTCTCCCATCAGCAGATGTATTTTAGACAGCTTTTGGAAGTGATTCACTGATTAGAAAATAATGCACAGGTCCATTACAACAAAGGGTAAAATTTGATGACACAAGTACTCTTTTACGAGTCTGATGTTTAAAATGCAAAATTCTCAAGTCTTAATGACTCTTAATTAGTTAGATCTCATGGAAGTATTTATCTGGTGTTTATATATTTGCGATATCTATCTTCCTAAGTTCGAACATGGACTTAACACATTTTGTGATATAGACTATGGTGATTGTGGAGGTAGTAATCTTAATCAAACTAAAATGTTGTGGATAGTGCACATTTTTTTTTTATAGTTATAGTAGTTTAGCAGTTTGAATTTCACTGACATGATGCAAGGCTTGATGTGTTAGGAATGACAGTTTGGCAACTGTAAAAGTAATACCGGAGATTTAGAGAAGAGAGAGAGAGAGAGAGAGAGAGAGAGAGAGAGAGAGAGAGAGAGATGTTGTTTGAGACCTCTCCTCTAAATTATATTTATAATATATGAAGTCTTAAACCTACTCATATTCCTATTCTACTCCTTACACAATTCATATATCAATACAACTCTATTCACTATAGAATTCATATTCCCTAACTTTCTCCCTCAAGCTGGAGCATGTACATCATGCATGTCTAGCTTGTCATGAATAAATTATACCCCTTGCTTTACCAGGCGGTTTGGTAAGAAGATCGGTCAACTGGTGTCCTATTGATACATGCTTTACCACAATGATCTTATCTTCAATCTTCTTATGAACTATATGACAATAATTTTCAGCAATATGTATTGCTGCCTTATTATCACCATATAGTCTCATGGGATACATTGGGGGAAACCAATCTCTGACAATAAATCTTTGATCCAAATTAGCTATAATGTGATATTTGCCATTGTCCTGTACTCTGATTCTGCACTGGATTGAGAGACCAAACTCTACTTCTTATTTTTCATGACACAAGATTTTCTCCAAGAAAGGCACAATATCCTGTGGTTGATCTCTTATCAAAAGGGCATTCTGCCCAGTCCGCATCTGAGAAACCTGCTACTCGAGTGTGTCCATGATATGAATAGAGAAGTCCTCTCCTGGAGCTTTAGATACCTCAAAATTCTGCTTGTAAGTGAGTAGTCCTCGGTACGGACAAAAATTGACTCACCATGCTGACTGTGAACGTTATATCAGGTTTGGTCACCGTCAGGTAGTTCAGTTTTCCACCAATCTCTGTATCGCCTGACATCTTCAAGAAGCCTCCCTGATCTGGTAGGAGTTTTGTGTTCACATTCATAAGAGAATCAATACTCATGCATCTAGCATCCCACCCTCCGAAAGCAAGTCAAGTACGTATTTCTTTTGTGACAGAAGAATATCCTTCTTGGACCTGGTCATTTAATGCCTAAGAGGGACTTCAGAGATCCAAGATTCTTAATTTGAAAGTGCTTCTGTAAGTACTTCTTTAGGCTATCAATTTCTGTGTGTCATCTCCTGTGATCATAATGTTATCTACATATACCACTAGCATGATCTTTTTCTCATGTTGTATCCGCCAAAATACAGAATGGTCTCTCTCTGACAGAGTTCAAACTCCTAAATCACTGATGTAAAGCACCTAAACAAAGCTTTCAGATACTGTTTTAGATCATAAAGTGACTTCTTCACCTGCAAACTTTTGTACTTCTTCCTGAGCAACAAAGCCTGGTGGTTGCTTTATATAAATCTCATCATCAAGAATATTATTAAGAAAAGTATTCTTGATGTCCAACTGATGAAGTAGCCAGTGGTATGTTGCTGCTAATGACACCAGGATCCGCACGGATGTCATCTTTGTGACCGGTGAGAAAGTATTCTCATAATCTAGTCCATACACCTGTGAGTATCTTTTGACTACCAATCTCGCCTTTAAGCGAGCTGGAGATCCATCTGGGTTTAACTTGAATGTGTAAACTCATTTGCACCCAACAACTTTCTTTCGTGGTGGAAGTGTGACCAACTCCTAAGTCATATTTGCTCTAAGGCCTTCATCTCTTTCTGCATTACCTGAGTCCAACCGGGGATAGACAGTGCTTCTATTACATTCTTGGTAACCGAGTGTAAGTCTAAAGAAGAAATGAACGAACGAAAAGAAGCTGATAAATGAGAATATGAAACAAACACGAAGATAGGATGCTGAGTACAAGTACATTTTTCTTTTCAAAGTGCAATGAAAAGATCATCAGAAGTAGAAGTATCGGGTAATTGAGGACATCCTCACTTGACTCTTGTGCATAACTTGGTACTGACGCTGGCGATGGCACATGAGGAGGGGCAGTACATCATGTGTAGGTCTGAAGGGATCCTGAAATCGAAGTGGATTTTTACCGATGAGATTCTCAGGTGTTGGCTCACCACTATTGATTAATGTCTTCCTATATAATGGATAATCATAGTCATCCTCTGACGCTACAGGTAAAGAAAATGTGGAAATTTCCGGTGTAGATTGAAGAGGTTTCATCGACTAATGAGATATATTTGTCTAAAGATGGACAAAACACCTATGATCTTTCTGAGTTCTACAGTAACTAAGAAAAATCTCTCTAAGAGATCTAAAATTAAGTTTTGTCTTATGAGGGCTGTAGTTATGGATAAAACAGAGAGAACCAAATTTTTTGGAGGTAGAGGGAACAAAGCCATATCTAGGTACAGAATGGGATATAGGGTTTTCTTTTGCAGTACAGAGAATGACATTCTATTGATCAAGTAGCAAGCAGTCAAAATGGTATTAACCCAACTTTTGGTACCTGTCTATGAAATAGAAGAGTCCTAGTAATATCAAGAAGGTGTCTGTTTTTACGTTCAGCTACCCCATTCCGCTGAGGAGTGTAAGTACATGAGGATTAATGGAAGATTCCATTTTCTTTCAAAAATTGACTAAAGTAGTTATCCAGATATTCTTTAACATTATCATATCTCAAAATTTTAATATTAGAATTAAACTGATTTTTTATTTCTGAATAGAAAATTTTGAACATAGAAACATTCAGAACGAGATTTTAGCAGATATATTCATGTAACTCGAGAACAATCATCCACAAAGCTGACAAAATACTTAAATTCAATTTTAAAGGTATTGGACATGAACCCTATACATTAGAATGAACTAAATTAAATGACTTATCAACCCTTTTATTGACTCGATTGGGGTAAGACAAACGATGGTGCTTCCCTAACTGACAAGACTCACACTCTAAAGATGAAACATGACCTAAGAGGGAACAAGAAGTTTTAATACAGATACAGAAGGGTGACTTAACTGACAGTGATATTCAACCTGAAGAATACTGATGCAAGCCACTTGATCGGATGCCAGCTATAGCTCATACAATCCGTTCTGTGCCAATCGTCTTCCTCATTCCAAGCTTCTGAAATACATAATGTGTCGAAAAAATCATTGTCCAATTTAGAACTTTGATAATCTTACTTACTGATAATAAGTTAAAAGGAAACAAGGTAAGTAAAAGATAAATGATAAAGGAGGGTAGGGGTGATAGTGGCAGTGCCAATACTCTGAACAAGTGTGTGAGAGCCCATCTGCTAAGACTACAGTTTTAGTGTGTAAGGTAGGAGTGAAAGAGGACATGTGGTATTCAAACGCTGAAGAAGTACTGATGCAAGCCACTTGATCGGATGCCAGCTTTAGCTCATACAGTCCATTCCGCTCACGTTCTGTGCCAATCGTCTTCCACGTCCCAAGCTTCTGAAATACATAATATGTCAAAAAAATGTCATTGTACAATTTAGAACTTTGATAATCTTGCTTACTAATAATAAGTTAAAGGAAACAAGGTAAGTAAGACACATAATAGGAAGGGTAGGGGTGATAGTGGCAGTGCCAATACCCTGAATAAGTGTGCGAGAGCCATCTGCTAAGACTACAATTTTTAGTGTGTAAGATAGGAGTGAAAGAGGACATGATACCTCAGGTCCCAGTCATATGATCAGTTGCCCTGAATCTATAATCCAAGTATGAGGAATAGACGATGTAAGATAAGATATATGATCACCTGTTTGAGCAAGAGTGGAAGAGAAGCGGAAGACTGAGCCGTGTGTTCTCTTGCTGCTAGAATATCTGAAACTCTGCTCAAAATGATTCACAACTGCTTGTCATCTGGAATAATGGCAGAGATGTGTACACTTCTCCCTGGTTTCCCTTTCAGAAGGTACTGATATTTTGTATGGCCTCTCATTGCAGTAGTAGAAATAAACTATAGACCCATCTCCTCGTCCTCCTCGAGGACCTCCTCATCCCATTCTGGTACCACCGCGGCCATCAGGACGTCCACCAATCTAGCCACCTCTGTCCTCCATGTTAGCACGACCTCCACGTTCACCAACAGTCTGCCTTTCCCTGTGAGGTTAGAGCAGATCGATCTGATGTTGCTATAGTATTGTTAGTTATCACCTACCTTAGGAATGACAATCTTCAAGAATTGATGTTTTTCGGTAGGGAGCTCACAACAGAGCTCCCCATAATCTGAGTCCTGACCAACGAATAAGCTGTTTAGAGAGTACCTAAGTTTGTTAGTACCATCAACTGGTTCCACTGGTTCTGCATATGTTTCACATCAGACGTGATCAAAAATACTGCCGAAACTCTTCTGCTAGGCGATTGAACTCGCTGTAATGAGCATCCATGATCCGATCGTCCTGCTTCTTCTGAAAGCTCTTGTATAACTTCATATGCCCTGTTGATGTTGCCGCTTCTTCCGTAGAGATATTTTAGAAAGCACCATAACTCCTTCACAGTTATGATGAGTACCGAGTCCTCAATCTTGGGCTCCATTGTGTTCAGTATATGATGTAGTAGGACATTGTCATCCAGTGCCCAATCATCTGTCATTAGAGTAGGAGGGTCCACCAACAAATGTTTAGTCTTTCCTCGACCAGCCACATAAATCTCAATCACTCGCTTTCACTGCAGGTAATTATTTTCATCAAGTTCGGTCTGTAATCTTACTAGAACTATCTCTGGAATCCTCATCCTAGCCGTTGTCCTACCGGACTCCGCCCGACTTTGTCTCAGTAGAGTCCACCATCATGAAATAGAGGAATTTGTACAAGCACTTTCCTCAAGATTCCAAAATAAGAAAAATCTTATTGCATTAAAACAGAAAAATCCAAAATTAATAGGCTTACTTCATTGCGTCAACACTGCATTAGCACTGATCTGGGTCGGTTTGAGAAGTGGGTTTAGACCTAATTGAAAATTGGGTTTATAAATCCAATTTGATCTGATCTCGATCATTCTCTGCTGTAGTAGCCCCAGCGACGAGCGAGCCAAGGCGAATGACTCGTGCGGATCGAGCGAAGTGATGATTGAGGAAACAGTCATCAAATCACAAACCCTTCATGATGACGACGATCGGAGGCTGCTTGGGTTGATCAAAGGCTGATCGGACTGATCAGGGAGGCAGTCGAATCGATGTCAGATTGGGTTGATTCGACCTCCAAATTTGAATCGAGCTCGGGTCGGTGTTGAATCGGGTCTGAGAGGAAGGCGAGATGAAGGTGATGGAGCGAGATTGAACGATGGGTTCTTGGTCGAAGGTGTATGGTCGAAGCGAGATCGAGAAAGCAATTCTTGTCGATGGCGTGGTCAGGTGTCTGGTTCAGTTTTCGTCGGCGAGAGAACTGGATTGAGTGCGAGCGATCATGTAGAGAGAATTTTGATCTCGGGAAGATGAACAATTTTATTTTTAAAGAAACTAGGGTTTTGGTGTTTGATTGAGTGGCTTTGATACCATGTAAAAGTAATATCAGAGATTTAAAGAAAAAGAAGAGAGAGATATTGTTTGGGACCTCTCCTCTCAATTATATTTATAATATAAGAAGTCCTAATCCTACTCATATTTCTATTCTACTCACTCAATTCATATATCAATACAACTCTATTCACCATATAATTCCTATTTTTCCTAACTGCTGCTGCATATGTTACCCAAGATGCATCTATTTTCAAACATTTTCACGCTTGACTGATTCATTTCAAGAACTTATATTATATTAGTTCAAACAATATACTTTCAATTAATGGTGTGAAGGTAATAACATTCTTGGTAATGAGGACATCATCAGTTTCTTAAATGACTCTATGCCTTACTTTATTTTTTTTTTGAGTTTAGTTATTTCTTCTGTTGAAATTTACTCACATCGTTTGTGATGGGAAAGATCACTTTGTAAGAGCGTATATAAAAAGGCTCAACTCATGATAAGATGAACAATGAATAATTAAAACTTTCCAGTTAATTCTCTTGAGTATTTGGGTGTGAAGCCTGTGGAGTAAGGGTGCGAAGCCAACATTTATCCTGTTCTTTTCACTAACCGTTGTCTCTTTTCTATTTCTTCTTTCAAATTCTATTTCTTCAATTTTAGATTGAAAGTGATTGCGATCCTCCCGTTTTACATCAGTTTGATATCAAAGCTTTGGTTTCAAATCTCCTTCAATATTTTCTTCTTCATTTTCGCATCCACCATCCTGGGTCAGCTATGACGCATCAGTGCTGCTGTCATGGCCACCAGTTTTGCCCGATTGAGATGCTTCATGAGATGAGCCCTCACTCGATAGGGTCGAGTTTCTCCCACCCCGGAGGATTGATGAGGACATCACCAATTCTTGAATGATTCCATGCCTTAGTTTATTTTTTTTGAGTTTAGTAGTTTTTTTTATTGAAATTTAGTCCCACATCGGTTGTGATGAGAAGTTCACTTTGTAAAAGCCTATATAAAGAGGCTGAACTCAATGATAAGATGGACAATGAATAATCAAAAAAATTTCAGTTAAGTCTCTTGTGGGTACTCTTGAGTATTGGGGTGTGAAGCCCGTGGTGTAAGTAGTGTGAGCCCCCACACAACGTCCAACATTTATCCTGTTCTTTTCTCTAAACCCTAGTCTCTTTTCTATTTCTTCTTTCATAAACTTATTTCTTTAATTTTTAATTTGAAGGTGATTGCGATCCCCTGTTTTACATCACTTGAACTTTATAGTGTAGTTTACATCTTGAATTGTGATTGATGGCCTGGCTTGTCAATATGTTTTGCGTCTAGGACCCAATCTTAAACTTTTCTGGTTCATAATGACTTTACTTAGACTAGAAGTAGGGTTATATTTTAGATCCAGACCTTCTCAACATGGGTAAAATGTAACAATCTGATGTTCTAGTTGTAGTTGCTATTAATTACCTCTAGGAGTCATTTGAGATTCCTATATTTTCCTTGATAGTTTTTTACAGAATGTACAAATCCCACCAGTGCCTTCACTGTTACATTGTATGTTCATATGTTAGAGCATATTTGGTTTATATGAATGTATAATGAACATCGACCGTAGAACACTATAGTTATTTGATTGATTATTTTTGGCCTCAGATGAACCTTTATTGATATTGAGGCTTGAAGTGCCTGTGTTATGATGACTCTTGTTATCATTTTCTTGAAGACTAGTTATGGTTGCTAAATGATTTGAAATGCTTAATTTCTATGCTTGCTGTTATTTTAAAGTATTCCTATTTATGCACTTTTTGACATATGTACAGGGATTCTTACAATCCAATGAAGTTCACATCTTTGGATATGCCCGAACAAGATCACAGATGATGAATTGAGAGACCGCATTCGTGGGTGAGATTTCGTTGCACTGATTTTAGTTTGCTGGTTTTTGCAATGCACCCTGGATTTTACTTCTGACAACCATTTTCTTAATCTCCTTTTGTCCCAAATATGAATGCTAATATTAAACAAACGTGATGGTCAATGGAAATTCAAAAATTTTTTTTGCCATACCTGTATGTATCACTTGGTTTAGAGGAAAAATATGCTGCTGTTGAGCAAATCTCTTTTTTGGACCTTTTAACTTTAAAATTTTGTATTGCCTACTAGGTGAACAGTAGAAATATTTTGACTTTTGTCTTTGAATGGACCATAAATTAAACTACTTTGGTGCCTCTATTTTTTGTGTGCACTATTTTGTGAGCAAAACGCTAGAATCTCGAGGTTTTAGATTAAGTAGGGCTAAAACAGAGTATATAGAGTGTAAATTTCAGAAACAGGGAATCCGAAATTATAGTAGTGAGACTAGATGGATAAGAAATACCGATGAGAAATCATTTTAATTACTTGGGTCTATTATCCAAAGGATGGGGAGATTAATACTGAGGTCAACCATAGGATCCAAGCTGGCTGGTTGAAATGGAAGAGAGCA